>JAQZBX010000722.1:87002-98849 GCA_029593785.1 Cabassous unicinctus | reverse complement strand
AAACATGCAAAAATTAGCTATATAGTTAGTATTATTGTTAGTTAAGGCCATTATCATCTCCTATATATAAACCACTGGGGTTACTGACTGCTAATTGGTCTTTCTGTCTTATTTTGTCCTGCGCAATCTGTTCTTTCCAGAACTATCAGAGTGATTGACTTAACCCACAGATCTAAGCATATCATGCCTCTTTTTAAAATTCAATGGTTCCCTATTACCTACGGGATAAGATGGTAAATGAGCACCTCCATGATATGACTACTTCCTAACTCCCAGCTTTACCCCAGGCATATTCTGACTCAAGTTTTATGTTCCATCTGCCCTAAATTGCATAGATAATTAGTTAATCACTGGGGATGCAGGTGTAGGTGCCTGTGCTCATGGAATTCCTGTCTCTGAAATACCCCACCCCAACATTCAACCCACTTTCTTCACATAACTAACACCAGTCTTTTTAAGACTTAGTTCAGGGGTGTACCCTTGATCCCTTTATAGACCTGACTAGGTGCCCCTAACTCAAAGCCCACTGAGTGTACACCTATGCCAGAGAACTCAAATAACTGTATGTAAGTATGCATTTATCTCCCTTACATCTTCTTTTTCTTTGTATTCACAGTGTGTAGCTCAGTATATTGAAGTGCCAAAAATCCTTGCACTGAATCATTTTCTCCTCTGGCTAGGTTTAGGATCTCTCTGAAGGGTCCATGGAAGCCATTGCTTTGCAACTTTAGTGAATTGGGGAAGCCATGGAGCAGGCCAGCCATGCTCAGCCATGCAGGTTGAGCACTGCACAATTCCAGGGTTTCCATTCTGGTAGAAAAAAGTGTCTGCAGCGTCTCCTGGAGCTGAGCGTTGCAGTTGGCCCAAGAGAGGCCATGGCACTATAAACATAATCATTCAGAAGCAACTGCTCTGAACATGATTAACACACAATTCATTAAAAACCAGGACTGGGAAGCAAAACATTTGAACTCAGTTAAGGCATTAGGGGCCAGGTAGCTCACTGCTGGAACCAGATGGCAGAAGCGAGAACAGCAATGGAGTGGCCTCCAGAAGCATAGCTGCAAGAGACAGGCACAGTCCCAGAATGGCCCCTGCTAGGAGTGGGGGTGGGGGTGAAGTGGTTTAAACTGGGGTGTCTGTCCTTCAAGAAAACTGTTCTGCCACCAGAATCTTTGCCACTGAGCAGGTGCATGGGACACGTTTCCCAATACATAAAGGATCATTAACTAGAGCAAAGCTGAGAATGCCTCTCAGTTGCTAGGTGGTATGTACAGGGATGGCTCAAGTCCTGCCAGGAAGGAAAATCAATCAGAACTAAGGATAAGTGGCCCAGGAAAAAGGCCAGTCATATGATATGGACTGGCAGGGAGGTGGGCAGGGTCAGTTCTGTTGCAGTGACAATATATGATGCCCAAGGCCACTCTTGGACACTGCCTCTCAGGAGGGAGTGGCAGCAAGAAGCATCTGCAGCAAGAGTCCCCAGGCAGCTGCCACCAGACACCTGCATCCTGGAGGTCAAGGCAACCTATTTCCAAACCTCACTAGAGGTTGTGCTGACACTGTTGATGTGCTGTGTTTTCTCGTTCTTAGATGCCCTCGGCGAGTGTGGAAGGGGACAGTCTGTGGCCTGCCGCCTTTCCCTGTGACCCAAAAATAAACCCTGTGCTTTGGGCCAGATGTGTCCGCCTAATGCCATGGATGGATGATGAATGTGGGTTCACTCACTTCTTGGAGTCTCTTGGCATAAAATGCATCCCATAGCAGGGAGTGATTGGCTGGCACATTCCTTCCCCTTTTGCCCTGAGCACATTCCCAGGAACTGCTTAGCTAAGTGTGTGCATTTTATGGGACCTGGCCCACCCCACTGTTATAGCTGTTCCCTGCAGGGAAGGAGAAGGGTCCTTCATCTGTGGCAAAAGAGGGGTTCCTGTAGACCATCTCCCTGCCTTGACCTCAGAGTGAGACCCACTAGCCACGGGAAACTGACACCCACTACTGAAGCTGACCTTGCTCTGTCATTTTTCCGTGTGAGAAAAGCACCTTCCATCCACTGCCTTTGTGAGTCTGCCTTTTGTTGGTGACCATGATACCTGCAAACCATGAAGTGGCTGACATTCTGGGACTCCTCTCTTGGAGGTGGTAACAGGTATATCTTTCCTGACAACGATAGGATGCAGCATCACTTTAAAAATAGCTTTCCAGGGAAAACGAAATATGCATCCACATGGAATGTGCACACTGATTGCAAGAGGCATCCTGCTTTCAGAAATATTCAGATGAAAACAAGTGCATCTTGACTGAAACACGTTTTTAAAAAACTAGCTCTATCATGAGCAGTTCAGGAACTGGGGAAAGACAAATTCCCCAGCTGGGGATGCTGGTGGCAGGTGCAGGAGAGGCGAGCAGCCCTGACCTATTCTTTGCATGTTTGGTGACTGCCCAGGGCCGTGGGACTTCACAATAGGGTTGGGGTCAATGAGCCACCTCTTCCTTCCTCAGAGTCTCCTTTGATCTGCTCGCCTCACTTATGAATCATTTATTTGTAAGGCTACAAGGCCCAGAATGGTATGGTCTCTTCAGTCTCTCCAAACAGGGCCAGATAGGACTGTCCCTTTGCCTCTCTGTGTTATCTAAGATTTCTCAAGGAGACCACACACTCCTCAGTTACCCTACCAAGAACTTAACGTCCTTCCCTGCCAAGGAAATGCTGTGGGCTATGGTTTGAGCCTGGTGCTTTTGGAGGATGACAGGAAGGACAGCTGTCTGTCATCCTTCTGGGATGTTGGCTCTTCATCCTTCCTGGGCCCCTGCCCCACATGGTACATATTCCACGAGAGCCCTTCTCACCTCCTGTGTGTTGGCAGGAAAGCCATTAATCACTGCATTTTAAAAATCCTCATTAAGGCAAATTAAGGCAGCAAAGCTGGCAACAGAGGGTTTTTTTAAAAAATTGTGTTCATGAAATATTTATTAAAACGGCCATTGTAATAAATATTTGAAACCTGGTTATTAACGTTAAATCATATCAGTGTCAAGCATCCGTTATACACGGTCTGTTCTGCTAATTGAGTGTCAGGGTCAGTCACTCCAGCTCACGGCAGTTCAGTCAGAGCAGCGTGTCCCAGTGTCTCCTCCAAGACGCTCCATGAGGAGGACAGATGGACATGCCCCATTGGCCGTAACTGAGATCCTGCTGAAATGGAGGCTTCCCGCCCAGCAAGGGTGGGCGTGTGACAAATCAGCGTCAGGAGGGGAGTGATGTGGTCCCTTGTGATAAGAACTCTATCTGCCAGCATTTAAGATTTCTTCAGAGATGAGATTAGTAGAGTTGTAGAATTATTTAATTCTAGGAAACAATAGTAATTGTCGGGAATGAGCCTTGCTGTTGAGCCCTGTGTGACGTCACTATACCACACCCACGGTTTGGCTGGATTTGTTTGCTTTCCCTTCATGAGCATGTGTCCACTGGTGATTGCTGTCTGTCTGTCTCCTGTAAGTCCGGTGTCTGTCCTTAACCTGCCCTGAATGCCTCCCAAGGGACACAGTCTATCCCCTGCTGTCATGGCCACAGTTCTGAGTTTCCTACCACCAGCGGTCCGCTTGGGGTTCTGCTCTCAGCTTCACCGGCCACTATTCTTGCTACACGTGCTTTCCCATCCTTACCTCACCATTTGCTCTATATTTGTTTTTTTCCCTTTAATAGGAAAAATATATAAAGAAGAAAACACAAGCTATCCATAAAGAACAAATACTCCCATTTCACCTTGAGCCACCATCAGCCTCCTCATCTGCCTGTCCATCTGCTCCAATCTCCTCCTGCAGGAACGTCGATCCTCCATCAGCTCCTTGCACTCTCTGAGCTCCTCCAAGCCATGAGGCTGCTGCATAGACTGTTCCCTTGCTCTGGGATGCTCTTCCCCAACCTTAGCAATTCACACAGTCATCAGCTCAAGTGCCCCTTTCTAGGGTTGTTTCCCCTCTGATGGGCTTGCTTAGCTCCAGGTGCCTCTTCCTTTACACCTTGTCACAGCTGTGTTTTATGTCTGTTTGTGGGACTATTTGACCAATGTCTGTGTTTCCAACTAACTGTAAGATCTGTGATAGCAGAGATCATGTGTTGTGCCCCCTCTTGTAACTCCAGCACCTAGTGCTGAGTCTGGCACACGGCAGGTGTTAAACAGGTATTTGTTGAGTATATAAATTAATGAGGGAACGAATTGGTGGGATCCCCTCTTCCCTTCCCACTATTATGTTCCCCCCGGAGATTTTGTAGCCATTCCTACATTGTGACATTGTAAAAACACATATTTATATCTAACTTTATATTTATAAACCATGGTACAGGATAACATTTCTTTAATATACAAAACTAAATGATAAGGCATAGTCCTGTGTTACTATTTCTGTTAAGGCAGGACTCTGAGGCTCAGAGAGGTTAGCTGATTTATTTGGAGCCACACAGCTAGTAAAGAGTAGATCCCATTCTCCTTGACTTCTGACTTCATGTTTCCACTTCTTGCAGCATCCCCTAAGGTTTAGCCCACTTTTGAAATACTCCAGTGCACAGTGATAATTATAGTGACTATATGAATGTGAGAGATTCATTTTCTTGGGGCTGTCGTGTCCTCCGGTCACGTCCTTACTCACTTCTTAGAATACCACCCAAGATGCCTTAGAACTGACTGGCACCCCAGGCAGGTTCCTTGCATCCATAAAAACACAGGCAGAAGGCAATGGTGTGCTTTGTACTGTACAAAGCAAATGGACTTCCCAGAGAGCTAGGAGTGGGGATCCTGCTTATACGGATTCCGGTTTCTGCGTCCCCAACAGCTCCAAAGCCCGCCAAGATACTATCACAATGTACTAGCAAGCATCATCATAATCAAGCCGCTCAGACCTGATGAGGGGGCAAAGCCAATTATTGTTTTTCAATACAGTATAAGGCGGATGAGTCGCCAATGGGGCAAGATAATTATCCCACGAGCTTTCCTGAAAGAATAGAATAAATGTTCATTCTGTAAACTACAATCTCATGCAAAGTAGAACAGGAAGATAAATCTTAAAGTCAGGATAATAACAGATACAGTAAAATCAATATTGATTATTTGGAGAAAAAGGCAGTAAATATGTTAAGTTGTGAGGCTAAAATTATACTTATAAAAAGCTATAGTTTAAACACAGAGTATGGCTCAGGAATGCATATAAAGCATTTTCTGAGTACCAGTACAGATAGTTTATTTCTAGTGTCAACTCGCTCTGCTTTATGGGAGGATATGGCTGCATGTTTAGAGTTCTTAGAAGCAGGTGGCAGGTGATAGTCCCAATGGCTTCTATTAATTGGAATCTCATGGGGTCTATAAATCTCTTACCTTTGTTTTTGGCTCCATCATATTTCTCTATGGCTGTGGGGAGAACGATGGAGATATATGTGTCTTTCACATTGATATAAGTGAAAAGAAGAAACAAAGAACAGAAACTGCCAGGAAAAAAGTAAACTCAGCTACTCCGTAATGTGATGTATGGGATCAGGCACACTGCTCATTCTGCCTGGGTTTCTACGCAAAGGAGCGAGCTCTGCAGCCAGGATGAAGGACTTTTTTTTTTTTCCACGGAGGCTCAGGGGTCCACAGAGAAAGTAAATTGAAGGCCCAATAGAAGCAGAATGCAAGATAATTTAGTTCATTTTGAACAAGAAAGTGGCCTAAAGGAGATTGAGCATAACCGTTTTAAAAATGAGAAAATTCCAATTTAAGACAGAACTGTGTTCTCTACGATGTGCGTTCGCGATCTCCCTTAGAGGCAGTGGAGAGAAGGGAATGCTGAAAAGGGAAGGAGGAATAAAGGATGAAAAGAGAGCCCTTGCAGGGGACAGATAAACTTGGAACTGGAAGGGGGATAGGTAGTTGGTTAACCGGGGGGAGACACAGAAGGCTGGAGAGAGAGATGGTTGGGAGAAGTGTCCCAGCATCTGAGTCCTGTCCCTGCATCCCACTCGCCTCGGAACTTAGCACCTCTGAGCCAGTGTCTGTGTTCCTAAAATAAAGAAGGACCTGCTGGATGGCCCTGAGCACGCCTCCTCCATGATGCCCTGGAGTCCAAAGCCCTCTGGAGCCAAACCTGCTCCCTCCCTGGGCTCTGTACTCAGGGAGGTTTCCTGTTACCAAGCGCATTTTTGAAGTTTTATCATTTTTAATCACGATAATATGTTTGCATGCTAATAAATCAAACAGTGTAGAGAAGCTTATGAAGAAAACGAACTGCCTCTGGCCCTAATCTCACCATCCTCTAGTTTCAATCCACAGAAGCAAGCATTGTGGACTGTTTTTAGCCTGTTTGTGACAGTAATTCCCAACCTCGGCTGCACATTCAGATCACCTGGGAACATTTTCAAATTCCCAATGCTCCTGCCTCACCCCAGAGGAATTAAATCAGAATCTCCTGAGGTGGGAGCCAGACATCAGTATTTTTCAAAGCTCCCCAAGGGATTATAATATGCAACCAAGGTCAAGAACCATGTTCTAACTTAGGGCATAAGGACATCACTTAGGGAAAATGCTTAGAACTTCATGTCATGATTTATCAAAATTAGTAACTCTTAATTTACTTCTTATATGAAAGCTGAAAATTTAGGTGACTAATGCTTTCCCCTGCCCCCAACAATATATCTCCTCTCCATATTTGAAACTTTTATTATTAGTTTTAGTGATCTTATTTGGTTATATTTAAAAAACATATGCTTACATATAATTAAATCCCTATTTTTATAGCATCAACTTCTGACAGTGTCTTTTGGATACTCTGGTTGAGATGAGGATATAAGGATATTAACAGCCTAACTCTTCAGCCTCCTTTTCCTTCCTCTTTGTCATCTCATCCCATCCAGGCTCCACTTTCTCTTTCACATCATCAAGGCTGATGAATCATTTGCATTCTGCACTGCAGCCACAAACAAAGCCTTTGTCCTTTGCCCACAGGTCCTCTTTAAAAGTTGAAAACGAATAAACAGCATTTATGTTATTGTGACCATGAACAATATTCTTCAATATCTGGCCAAGGAGAGGGCTGGAATTGCATTTCCTTCTCTGTGGGGGGTCCCCTCTAGGAGACTGCTCTGAGATTCAAAGTCAAATGGGTTCTCATTGCTTAAAATCATGCCTCATTTTGCATTGCTTCAGATTTCAAACAAGACTTTCATATAAAAGGTACTTTTTTCATGAAGTACTAATCGCCGTTGCCTTGATCAGCCCTTCAACAATTTTTCAGACTCTCAATGACATCAGCTATTCTCCCAAGTCTCCACCTTCTCCAGTCCACCTCCACCTGTGCACCCTCATCCTCCTCCAATTAGTTCTGGTCACTTTTGGGGCTGAGCACACAGCAGTCCCCTTGTCACTTCCTCTGCTTTTCTCCAAGGTTGACTCTTCAGCTTCTTGCATCACATGCTTTCCTCTTCTGTGATTATTCCTATACAGTGGAAGGCATTATCATACAATTTCCCAAGAAAAGATGCCTGGGAAGTAAATTTTTTTAGTTCTTATATTTTAAACATGACTCTATTCTAAACTTTTATACTCGGTTGATTGTTTAGGTGGACATAGAATATCTAGATTAATATCATATTCCGTCAGACTTTCAAAAGCATTGCTTCATTGTCTTCCTGCATCAGATAGGATGTGTGCCTGATTATTTTTTTTAAAGATTAATTTAATTTATTTATCCCCCACCCCCATTGTTTGCACTTGCTGTCTGCTTTCTGTGCTTGTCTTCGTTTTTTTGGAGGCACTGGGAACCGAACCCGGGACCTCTCATGTTGGAGGGAGGCGCTCAGTCACTTGAGCCACCTCTGCTCCCTGCTTGTTGTGTCTCTCATTGTGTTTTTTCCTCATTGTGTCTCTTTGTTGCATCATCTCATTGTGTCAACTCGCCGCCCCAGCCCGTTGAGCTAGCCCGTTGCATCAGCTCACTGTCTTGCTTGTCTTCTTTACAAGGCACCAGGAACTGAACCCAGGATTTCCCATGTGGTAGGCAGGTGCCCAACTGCTTGAGCCACATCAGCTTCCCTGTGTGCCTGATTTTTATTCCTTTGCAGGTAAAACTTTTTTTTGTCTTTCTGGAAGCTTTTAAAATCCCCTTTTTATCTGTGGTGATATGTCTGCATGTATGTCTTTTTCTTGAATTATCCTGGGCCTTCTGAGAGCTCTTTTATCTATATCCTAATGTCCTTCATATCTGGAAATTCACAGCAATCATTTCATTGATAATGTTTTCTTCTATTTATTTTGCTCTCTTTTTCTAGTACTTATATTCATTGGATGTTAGATTTCTTGAATTGCTTCTCTTTGGCTCTTAGTTTTCTTCTCATATTTTCTTTTTCTTTGACTTTTTGTTTTATATTCTATGAGATTTTCTTGATTTTGCTTTCTAGTCATAGTACCTAAAATTTGTCAGTTATATTTTAAATATTTATGAGCTCATTCTTATGCTCCGATTAGTCCCTTTCTCTTAATGGAAAAAGTGTCTTCCTGAATCTCTATAAAATGATAATGATGATGATTATGATGATGATTAAAGTCCTTTTCTGTTTTTTAAATCAACTCTTTTTCTTCTAGGGTCCTTTCTTTCTATATATATATATATTTTTAATCTAAGCCTTGTTCATTCCTGATTCTGGTTTGCCTCAGGCACCAAGCAGTCCTTATTTACTTCTTAATGCTTCAGAAAGATTAATTGGAGATTCTGACCTTGAGCTCTAGAAGGTATGGAGCAGAGCTAGAACCCAGAGCTCCAATACACTTAACTTGCCACAATTCATTCAGTTTCTTTAACAAACATTTTCTTTCTCCTGTTTTCAGTCTGACTTTTCATTCTCTCCCTTGCTATTTCTGCTCCTCTGAGCCCAGAGCCCCATGGAGTTACAAAAGGCAGTAAGATTTCCTGTCATCTACTGTGGCTTTCTGCATTTGATTCAAGAACCAGTCCTGGGTCTCCAAGAAATGTATTAAAATGTCTTGTTTCTTAGTGACACTCCACCTCCAAATCCAAGCTGCTCTTCTCTGAGAGCTTATAGAAGTTTATTCCTTTTTACATATCTATCCTTTTGCTTTTATTGTTCCTTAGAAAGAACAGGAGGCAAATATGCATGTGCCTTCTCCACCATTGTAATTCTAGAAGAGTCCTTTAAGATGTTCAATTATTGCTATATAAAAGTTAATTTAGACTTAAGTTTTCTGAATTCCTGTTCCAGATAGGATAGCTATCTGAGAAAGAAAATATTTTCTGGGCTAAATCCAAGGGCTAGAGGGTCTCCTCCTTTGCTATCAGCACTCACTGTTCACAAAACCACAGTCCAGAGAATTTTCGAATCAGACAGAACCTCCCAGATCATCTGGTAATAGCCTCTCATTTTAGGAATGAGGAAGCTGAAGCTCAGAGAAACTAACTGACCCGCCCAAATCACACAGCTAATGAAGCTAAATCTAACTCTCAATTGTTCTTTCTACACCACCCTTGATTCTAATTAAATTGCTGTTGATTAAAATATAATTCAGATCCTTTAATTGCTGGTTAAAAAGCTGTATTTGAATAGGAACAGCTCAACGAACACTAATATGATCCTATCAGAGGACAGCAACTACTTACAGCAACTTTAAAATAAAATTCAAACTTGCTCTGTGCTCTTCCCTGGGGTGTCGGATATGGACTCATAGCTATTTCCCTTGGCTCCAATGGGCCATTTCTGGGATCCAGCCCTGCAGAGTCAGGGCTGGCAATGGCACCCCTGGAACAAAGCTGCGTGGTTCAGAGATCCTGGACCTGGTCATTAGCTGGAGACGACCCAAGAGGGTATCATCTCCAGCAGGAAGGGGTGTAACATAGCATCTGGGAAGACACTGATGGTGCCTGGCTTCCCAAGGGGTTTTCTCTAAAGGGAAGTGAGTTCATTTTATTTACAAAGCAAATCATCTGAGCTGGCTGGAGCCTACATTATTAATTTATTTATTTTTGTTAAGAGAAAAAGATAATGCAGCCTAGCCCAGCTCTGGTTCACATAAAAGCTGATGTAAAGCAGATTTACAGCAATGCACTGTCGTGCTTTTATGTGAGGCCACACTTCAGAGAGGGATGCATCCATCACTGAGGGAGCCTGAGTGAATGAGATGGAAAAGGCAACCTTTCGTCGTTCTGTAATAGGTGGACACTTCAGAGTAAAAGAATCAAAAGATGTTAAGGATGATATTTATAATGACAACATTGCACACTTATTTTGGTAATGAGCTTTAAGTACTTTGGATAGTTTATATTTGTAGGCTGTAGGTATTTTATTTATTTATTCATTTTCCCTTCCTTTGTAAATTGTCCCATTGGACTGGTGTCCACACAACCTGAATAAATAATGGTTAAATCACAGAGTTGAGTTGGTGTGTCCAGGACCTTGGTAAGGGTGGTATCTAAAAGTCCTAAATTTCCAGGATGGTATAGGAGGCATGTAAATGGATTGCTTCACAGGAGAGGAACTTCTCTACATACTGCAGAAGCCCTGGGTAATAATTACAAAGTTAGCCTTTCAGAAGTTTAGTTTATATATCATCAAATATTCAGAAATCGGATACTTACAAACCCCTCCCTGCCCCCACTCCATTTTTTGTTCATCATACAGACAGAGCTAAGACATTTGTAAATAGTTTTTGCAAGGAGGTTATTGTGTTATAGGTGGATCTAGAGTTTTTCAAGGTCTTCCCAAGAGCTGAGTCACCTTTGGAGACTCAGTTTTCTTGGTGACCAGTGAGGAAAGGAGGAAGAGGCTGTTGAGTGCTGCAGAGGCAACTAAGAAGTTTTTACTAGTGTGATAAAGCATGAGGAGAGGGAACTTGCTATTCACCCTTAGGAGAGTGCTCCAGAACCTAAAGGCGCGGTTGCTGGATAAGGTGAAATGTGTCTCAGAGTCAAATGAGGGCACCTGGGCTTTGTAGAGAAAGTTGAAATGAGAACAGTGTCTTTGTCCATGTTGAGTGCATAACAATTAAGCGAGACAGAAGAGAAGATAGAAGAAGACATGCAAAGAGGAAAAGTTGATAAATTCCCCCACTTCTGGTGTGAAAAGTTCAATTGAAAAGCTAAGAGTGCATGAGTAACTAGGTAAAAATGCATTTCACTGTCAGGATTGCTCCCCTAATTCATTCCTCCCCCACCTACCCCTTGTTCCTGTCTTAGGTTTATAATAATAAATGTACATTTTTTGGTATTTCTTTGGATTCCAAAGTTATTTTTTTTCCCTTTTTTAGTGAACTCCCTGCAAGGGTCAGTGACAATTTCCCACTGTTATATAGAAAAAGAGAACCCGAAACAGATGATATAACCAGGTTTCCCTGTGCCATCTCCCTGACCAAAGAAGACCAATTTAAGAGGAAAGAGGACATCTTGAGGACCTTAATGACCTCTTCACGCACAAAGAGGAAATATGAATTAATATTTTCTTTCTCTTGTGTAAGAGTCTTCATAGTTTTCACAGCACCAAGCTTCTGGTTTTCAATACAAACCCACAGATGTACATTAAATAAATATGTGTATGTTTAATATTTTGCAAAAGTTTCATGCCATCTTCGTTCCTTGTCAGTCATGGAAGCAAGAATAGCAGCATGGAGTAAGAACAACGAATGCATTTACATGCAGTCACATTCTCTTTTCTACTTCTGAGTAGAAAAAAAGAGCTGTTAGCTTACCAATTTATGTGCATTTCTCTCCAGGGTGAGCCACGACCAGATGTTCATAACACCAAACTAAGTAAGCATTTGGCAATTATCTGGTGAATTTTGTTCAGTGGGGACAGTCCTGGATCAAAAAAAA
>JAQZBX010000722.1:5513-86902 GCA_029593785.1 Cabassous unicinctus | reverse complement strand
CTCTGCAGTGTAAACGACAGAGGGGATTTCATTAGAGTGATAGAATTTAATTATCTATTTTTTAGAATTGAGTGAGGATGCAAGGCTAACAGCTCAACACTTGCCAGAGTGCCCGGGGACCATTTTCTCTGAAGATGAGTGTGTTCAGTATGTTTAAAGCCTTGGGTTTCATGCTCCCTCTGCAAACCCACAGAGATTGTTCCTTTCCCTATTGCCAGACTCACTTCAAATCCTGCTGTGTACTGAGCCCAAGTCCTAGGCAGAGAATTGCAATCATTAGATCTCACAAAAGCTTTTTATTTTGATCATATTTCCATTTATCTTGTTTTTGTCTCAGCCTTTTCTTCTCAGTCCAGTTCTGTACATCACCAGGTCAGTTTACTGCCTTCTTCAATAAATGAGCTCTATTTTACTTTGAGTTATTTTTTTTTTTATGGTTGCATTATCTAGTTTTAAGGGGGAGGGGGAATAGAATCATTCCAGTTTTTGCCCCTATTTGAACTTACTCTGTGCCTACGCACCTCCCACTGGAGCAGTGGGAAATGGGAGGCATTTGACACTCAGGAAATACCTTCTCTAGCTGCAATTGGCTCCAGGCTGACTGTGTCACTCCCAACTTTCTAGATGGCATTTGTGGGTTCACATGGATTGAATAATACAAGATATGTAGGTACAAGGGCATTTAAACTTGGGGAAATTTGTCCAAAATTCTCTTGATTTACTCATTTCTCCCTGACATCTGGTTTGATTTACCTATCATGCAACTTCTGTGATGTTCTAGGACAAAGGAAAAAGAAAAAGCCTTGAAATTGGCCAGAATCCCTTTTAAAAATATATTTCTCTCCCTTCTCCCAGCCAAGATAACTATTGACATTATAGCTCAAAGACTAAACTCTCTCCTGATCCCCCAATTTGTGTGTGTGTGTGTATATATATTCCTAATTGACATATCCACTAGGTGTCTAATAGACCTCTTTAATTTAACATTTCCTTCCATTTATCTCTTGCTGTCTTATCTATCTTTTATACCTATCTGTCTGTCTATCTATCTATCTATCTATCTATCTATCTATCTATCTCTATTTAACTATCATCTATCTCTACCATACTTATAAATCATTTATCAACCTACATATCATCTTTCTCTCTACCATCATATCTATCATATCTATCAATTATCTATCTATCTACTATCATCTATCATTCACCTATCTATCTCATTTGCAAATAGGTAATAAAAGAACATTTTCTCATGGTTTAATAAAACATAAAAGAGTATAGAGTACAAAGTGCACCTACAATGCTGTATTACATCTATTTATTTTTTTCTTCTATAAACAAACACCATATTAAAACAAAACAAAAAATAAGTAACAAAATTGTATAAGTAACCAAACCTTATGCAATTGCCTATTTGTGATCATTTCTTGACATTCAAAATGGCAATCGAATATAATTTGATCTATTAGTTTCTTTTAATTCCTTTTAAATATTTCATAATGCATATACATGCTAGTACATAAAATAAAAAGTAATTTGCTTCCCTCCGCTACTGTATAAAAATCAACATCCTTTACAGTTTGATTTATACCAACTTTTTTTTCGTTTAACAATAAATTTTAGAAATCTTTTGTTAACAATAAGTGAAGATTCTCTTCATTATTTTTTAAGTAAATGTACAGTAGTCCCATTATTGAGATAAACTATCATTTACTTACTCTTCTATTCAAGGAATTCCAGCTGTTCCAACATTTTGCCATTATAGACAATGCTGCAGTGAATGATCTTGTATATACATTGTTTTGAAAGCACTAAATACTTAGCTGATTTCTTTAATGTCACTCTTCTCTTCCTCCAATCCATCCTCTTATGCCCACAGTGATCTTTTAAAAACATAACTTAGCTTATGCCACCCTCATGCTTAAAATCCTTCAATGAGTCCCCAGCACATTCAAAATACCCCTGTCCCATGTCATGCTATGGCCTATATGGCTATAGACAACCCAACTTTAGCCAACTCCTCCATCCTCATCTGGGGGCCCTGTCCCCTGAGTCACCACCCTCCAGCAGTCTTTGTGTTCCTCAAACTTTCCCATCTTCTTCCATATCATAGAACCTTTGCACCAGTTGCCTGCATCTTCATATTTCTGACTCCTTATCAATTTGTGGTGTGCCTAAATGTAGTGGTGTGCTGGTAAATGCTGAACAACAGGCTTTCTGGAAAGAAGAAGCCATGATTTGTAACATCTTCCAATTTGTGTAATTATTCTGGCCATGACTTACTTAAAGCTATCAATGCAACATCAAGCAGCTCACAAGACTGCTGAAATTTTAACAATCTGTTCCTCTGAGCTGGTAGCTGGCTGCAGCATAATGGTGCTTTAAATGTTGCTTTCCCTGAATTTCCAATCTAAATGAGGCTCCAATAATATTAAATCAGTTTCTTTTATTTTCATTTTAACAATATTTAACAAGATTATTACCTAATCTTTTCTTGTTCACTCACTTGTGTGGCTATTGAATGCTTTCTGCCCCTCCTTCACCCATCCTAGAACCCAAGCTCCATGAAAGCAGGGACCTTGTCTGTCTTTTTCAGTGATGCTATTTCCTGGGCTTCAATTAGTACCTGACACATATTAGGTATTCAAAAAACATTTTTAGAATGAGTGTATGAATTGACTCATATGGGTTTCAACCAGCAGTTATTTCCCTTAATCACAATTCTAGAAAGTATCTGCCTCAATTGTGCCTCCGCCCCAATCTCATGTGACTCTCAGAAGTCTGCTTACATTTAACTTTTCTTAGTAGTTAGTGGTCACTGTGTCTTTGAGTGCCAAAATTACAAACATCCCTGTACTCTGATTCAACCTGACCTTTCCAGTTTCATTCTCAACTATGCTCCAAAGTGCAGCCTCAATCTTATTCTGAAGCTACCACTAAAAGCCACATTTGTTTCCATTTTTGTGCCTTTGTGCATAATAATCACCTATTTTCTTTGAACATTTCTTCTTTCTCCTCTTTACCATGATCAGGCCTTCACTGTCCAAGTCCCATTTCCTTTTTGAAGACATCTCCTTGCTATTCAACCTATTCAGATTTTCTTCTTTTGTA
The DNA here is from genome assembly GCA_029593785.1 of Cabassous unicinctus. Classification (NCBI taxonomy): domain Eukaryota; kingdom Metazoa; phylum Chordata; class Mammalia; order Cingulata; family Chlamyphoridae; genus Cabassous; species Cabassous unicinctus. Next base: position 83,791 of record JAQZBX010000722.1, on the reverse strand, counting down.
ATCTTCTATTGTGTCTGCAGTTGAGAAAATCTCAGTCATTATGCAAGTTTGGAAATTCCTCAGGACCACCCTCATATTCCAGAAATATCTAGAAGGACACACAGAATTCCATGAAGTTATTGTACTCACAGTTATAGTTTGTTACAGTGAAAGGATACAGATTAAAATCAGCAATGGGAAAGGGCAGCTTGGGCAAGATCCAGCAGAGAACAGGCACAAGCTTCTAGTTGTCCTTTCCTAGTGGAATCACATGGACAACACTTATTTCTCCAAGCAACAATGTATGCCAACATGTACAAACTATCGCTAATCGAAGAAGCTCATCTAAGGATTTTTATGTGGGGTTTAGTCTCATGAACATGGCTGACCACCTGTGTGACTGACGTTTAGTCTCCAGACCCTCCAGAAGTTGAAATGATACCATATTACCCAAGGGCCTCACAAGGCCCCAGGTAAACAGGCACTCTTATCAGGCAAGACATTCCAAGCACTGAGAGGTAACCTTCCAGGAACCAGGGGCAAAGGGCTAAACTTTCATTGGGATGGCTACTTCCCAACACCACCAGCCCCTCTTCCAGATAAGACCTCACCAACAACTGATTGGCACAGGAATACCAAACACCAGACCCTTGAATCTGCAGTGTGATTTGTGCTCTGGGGCTGCCCTGTGGGATCAGCCTGAAGCTTGTCTGCAGCTGGGAAAACATCCTGCTTTGTTCTTTTCATCTGCCCCACTCTGTTTCCTTCACTCCTCTTATCCTGGGAGCTGCTCCCCAGTTAAACATGTGGTCTCAGACAATGTTTATGTGCAGAGAGGAATTTTATAGAAATGCCTCTACCTGTACCTAACAGATCAGACCTATCAAACCACAATCTCTATATCTTCAGGGGTGGGATCCAGAACAATTTGCTTTAAAGCTTAACAGGTTTTTTCAATGTACCAGTTTGTCTCTCAGTATGTCTTATTTTGAAGTTTTCAAGTCCATAGCAATAGTAGAAGAATAAAATAATGATGAAAACACATATACCCTTCCTCTAGATGTACCAGTTATTAACATTTTGCCTATTTTCTTCTCTCTCTCACTCTATTTTTTAATTTAATTTTTTTGTAAGAGAAGTTGTGGGTTTATAAAACATCTTATATAAAATATAGGATTCCCATATGTGACAGTTTGAATTTGGTGGATCCCAAAAAGAGATTATGCTTTTTAACTAATCCACTCCTGTGGATGTGAGGCCCTTTGATTGCATTAAATTCAGTTAGGGAGACCTTTGATTACATCACTTGATTAGATCAATTTAGAACTTTTGGTTGGACTGCATCAGTGAGGCATAACACAGGTTGTGTCTCTGCCTTCTTGCTAGGTCTTACATAAATGGAGACACACAGAGAGAGATACACAGAGAAAGGAAGCAGCCATTTTGACCTGGCCATGTGAAAGAGGACTTGAGGATCACTAACAGCCGAAGCTAAAGCATGAAATCCCCGAGAGACTGGGCCCATGGAGCAGCTCAAGGCTGAAGAGACAAGCCCTATGCTTGGTTTCCCACAGCTGGGCTCTGGGAGCCTGGATGGGAAGGCAGGGACCTCAGCAGAGATGAGCTGCCAGCTTGCTTTGCCATGTGGCAGGACCCCAGGATCATCAGTAGCTGACTTTGGTGAGAAAGCATCTCTGATAGTGCTGTGATTTGGTTCATTTCACAGCCTTGGAACTGTAAGATTTTCCCCTAATAAAATTCCCATTATAAAAGTCAGCCTATTTCTGGTACTTTGTATCAGCAGTCTGTGGCAAACTAAGACACCACATACCAGCCTATTCATACCTTGCATTGGTGTAGAACATTAGTTACAATTGATCTCTCTCACTCTTAATGACTTGATTAATCTTTCACTGTATATTGAAAATCATCTTTAAGTAAATTGTAGATACCATGCCACTTCATTCTTACAAAACCTCAGCCTGATGGGAAGTTGATGCTTAGTTGATACAGAGTCTCTGTTTGGAGTTATGGAAAAGTTTTGGTAATGAGTGGTGGTGATGGTAGCACAACATTGTTAATGTAATTAATACCATTGAATTACATATTTGAATGTTGTTAAAAGGGAAAATACTAGGTTGTATTCTTATCATGGAATACAAATAAAATATATAGACTTGTATAACATAAACAGTGAACGCTAATGTAAATTATGGACTATAGTTTTTAGTGTAATTATAACGATATTGTTTCATCAGTTGCAACAAAGGTACCACACTAATGCAATGTGTTAATAATAGGGAAAGCTATGTGTGTGAAGGGCAAGTATATGGGTACTCTTGTGTTTTTTTATTTTTTATTTTTCTAAGCTACCGTCACCAATAGTGGTAACTTGATTGATGACAGGTCATGTATTGGCAACCTTCTCTTCTGTGATGGTTAATTCCATGTGTCAATTTGGCTAAGTGTCCAGTTGTTTGGTCAAGCAAACACTGGCCTGATTGTTACTGGGAGGGTATTTTAGCAATGGATTTATATCAATAGTCAGCAGATGACATCTACAATCAAAAAAGACAATTGCCTTCTGTAATGAGAAGAATCTCTTCATCTAATCACTCACAGGTCTTAAGAGCAGAACTGAGGATTTCAGCAGTCAGAGTGAAAATTTCTGCTGCTTCTTCAACAAGCCAGCTTCTCCTGGGGAATGCAACTTCACCTTAACTGGAGTTTGCAGCTTGTGGCCTGCCCTACAGAGCTCGGACTTGCCAATCCCCACGGCCACATGAGACAATTCCTATAATAAATATCTTTCTCTCCTCTCTCTCTCTCTGTCTCTCTCTCTATACACACACACACACACACACACATACCCACAGAGGTGAGTAGCTTAGTCCCTCTGGGAAACAGTGGGCGCCAGTATAGAATCTACATCTCAGAGTTATCATACCCAAGAGGCTAGAGAATGGGATATTTATATGCATTCCCACCAATCACTGTTTGAGGGATGCTGTTGTGGGGCTGAGGAGGGCTTAGGTGATCTTTTATCCTCAGGCTCCTCTTGCCAGTCCTTCATGGGGCAGAGCAGTCTCCCACAGAAAGAAAGCCCTCAGGGAAAGCCATGTAGATGCTAATATGCAGGACAATGGCTAGGGCCAGCTTCTGTCATCCCATTTTATCTGCACAGAAGCCCTTCAAGGCAGGTAGTGATGCCTTCTTTTATTGAGACTAGGAAATAGAGACCATGAGTTCACAGCTTCCATATGCAACATGTTTAGCACTTGGCAAAGCAGAATTTGAACTCTGATGCCTAGACCCAGAAGTCTGCGTTTTTGCTTCTACTTGAGACAGCTCCTTGATGTCCAGCTGCAACGTGGGTGTGTCATGGAGGTGCTTGATGACAGCGATCACAGTGACTACTGCTGAAGGAATGGATGGGCTGGGATTGTTAAGAAATGCGCTAAGAGGCTGAGCCCACCTACTTAGCAACGAAGGTCAGCCTGTCTGGAAGCATTTGTGCAGGAGCCAGCTGGCACTGAGTGATTTCTCCCAAACGCCTAATCCTCTAAGAATGCCGGTCATTCCCTGTCGTCACATTTCTAGTCTGCATAGGGTTCCAGTGACTGCCTCCTCGGCCTTCCCATCAGTGCAGAGTCATCCACGCATTGCATTCTGCACCCTACCAGCTGTCTGTCAGTCACCTGACAGCTTTCTTAAAGAGGAGTTTCAGTTCAGTTGTGCTGATTGAAGACTTCTGGAGTTCATAAACACAAAAAAGAAAGCTAATGGGGAGAGGTTGAGGTCAGCAAAGAAAAATAGTGCTCCAACTTAACGCACTCTGCCAGCAGACTTGAGACGACAAGCTTTAGCCACAGGAGGGATTTCATTGTCCAAGGTGTTCATGAGTCTCTGATGTCTCCTGATGATTTTTTGCTGCTTTCACCAGGTATGTATACCCAGGGATGCTGTGTGGGCCAATCCGGGCTCACCATTCTCCTGCATTGCTCACATTCTGTGTTGACTGAGTGAGCTGGGTGTACAGCTTTTTCCTGAACCTAGAGCTGGGGTAAATAGATCTGACTCATAAGAAAGAAGTGGTTGATGTCTCCACTGCCCTCAAATAGTGACAAAGAAAACTGCTTGGACAGCTGTGAACCTAGAGTGATCAAGAGGAGACTGGAGGTTAATCCTAGAAATCCTAGCCAGAGTGGGTGGGAAACAGGAAGTTGAATGAGATGTTCTCTAAATTTCTCTCCCAAGTCTAAAATCCTGCAATTCTATATCCAAGGCAGATTTTTTTTTGATCTCCATCTGTAAAATAAATTTTACAGATATGTGATATATATATACTCATAAAAATAAGTAGTATTGTACCAATGCGTTTTTACGTTAAGAAAATTTTATTTATCTATTTTCCAAGGATAAGATTTAAATATAAACAGACATGTTTATATTTCCTTCTAGGTCCTAGATGGATAAACTTGCACCTCCTTGAGGAATAAATGTTCTAGTTTAGATACCACTGCTATAAACACAATGCTGCTATTTCCTTGTCTTTCCTAATACTACTTTTGTAGACCAAAGATACATAAAGTGTTGTTTATTTTCTTTTTCTTTTTTAGTCAAAACAAATCTTTTAGGTGAGCAGCTTGTGGAGCCTTCAGAGTATAGATGTTGTGGAGTCAGACAGACCTGGATTAAATCCTGGCTCCACTAAATTTTAACCACATGACTTCATTTGGTTTCTTAACTTATTGAGTCTTCATTTTTCTTTTCACTTGTGAAGCAGAACTAGCTATAATAATAATAGCACCCATCTTATAAGGTTGTTGGGACACATGGAGATAAATGATGAGTATTATGCCTGGCACATAAATAAGGATATGATAAATGGCAACTTCGATTTTAAAGTTAATATATGCTTCCCCATTTCGACTATCTCCTTCCCCAAAACACAGCACTAATTGCTACTCTGGCTCAAAGGTCCAAGCATCTCAGTCTGCACTAAAGCTAATAGCTACACAGTGGTGGTTAGGGGCTCACACGCCTGCTGCCGTCCTCCTGAAGGTTTCAACACCCCTGAAAAGTGCCTCTGGGTCAGATTCCTACAAAGGTCCAAGGCAAGTGCCTGATTGCCCTCCAGTGTGGCCTTATATTGCCCATAGCTATCTTCACGGGAGTTCAGTGTTACAGAAAAGAGAGGAGACAGTCTTCCAATTGTAAGGGGTGGGGCCAAGTGATGGAGTCAAGAAAAGAGGGACCCATATTTTTTGGATGAGTTGGAGGGTTTTATGCTGGTTTCATTACCCTCAAGTAGATTCCTCGTTTCCTGAAGTGTGAAGTTGCTTCCATTCACAATATATATATTTTTTAAATTAAAAAATTAAATTGGAGCCTGGTGTATTACAAGTTTTCCTGAACATTTTCTCGACTAAGATTAAAAGGTATGAGGTGGAACCAGAATCGGCCATGTATTAGTGGTATAACATTGGGGAAATTATTCAGATTCATCTTTTTGAGCATCAATGGACTCATATGTAAACTGGAAATATAAAGGAAGATAAAAATGGATGATATAAGAAAAAGTGCTTTGCATAAATTTCCATGTATATGTAAAGGATTATTTTTGGTACTTCCTCTGAGGGGAAATGGTATGATAAAATTGTGAACAACAAAACAGAAACTCTATTTTGATACTCCATGCCTCTGTGGGTCCTATTATTGAGAGAGAGAGAGAGAGAACTCATGAGAGAGCTAGAGCAAGAGTGAGAGAGACAGAGAGAGAGTTTGTAAAGTAATTTAAGCCAGCAGGCTTCAGACTTACAGAGGAACAAAATGAAGGGTGAGGAATTTAACTATTATAATTCTGATCTATTGCGCCATCTAAAAAAGACATCTATTTGAACTCCTGTACAAGCAGCAATTACCTGGAAAATAAATGTAATAAGAATCTCCTAAGTTGGCAGTAAAATAAGCATCACTGAATTTTAATTAATAGTCCAGCTTAGAAGGAATGTACTTCTCCCTTAGATGGAAAGAATGGCCTCAGCCATGGAGCAAAACTCACCCAAATTGAGGCTTTCAGTAGGTATTATTTTTTTATTTCCTGGAGATTTTTCCACCCTTTAATTTCACTGGGAGAACAATGAGGATGAGAATATTCTATCAGCCCATCCCAAAGAAAAGAAGTTGATTATTAGCATCAACCTTCATCAGCCTCAGTTTCCTCATTTGAAAAGGATGGAAGAGTGTGTCATGGGTAAGGAAGCTTTAGACCTCTCAGGTTCCTTTCAACTCTAACATTCTTTGTGTTTTGACCCAGACACATGTTCATTCCAGGTTTCTGGAAACCTGGAACATGCTGTGATAACAATGATGGTGAGGAGGAGGTGGCGGAGGGGATTTACTGATTAACCTCCCATGTTTCAGGGACTGTGTGAGCAGCTTCACAAGCATGATTAAGTTTGGCCTTCAGGGCATCCCTTTGAGGTACTATTTTCATCCCCAGTGTAGAGATGAGGAAATGGATACTCAGAAAAACTTTGCCCAAGGTCAGACAGCTTGGCACCAAGCAGTCATGGTGGCAATGAGAATGATAAAAATTAAGTGAAGTTTTTTCATGGAAGCTATTAGAATCCCGGTGTTGCTTTTGAGAATCAGACAAACTTCCTGCTTCTGGATATCTTAGACTTGGCAGGGTTAAGTGTCTCATAAGATTCAACAACTCTTCACACATCGAATTCACTTCTCTTCCCATTTCCACCAAATGGAGTACAGATATTTTCTTATTCTAGCCCTCTGGAAATTTTGAGATCACCTTTGGTTATTTCTTCTTCTTCATTTTTCATATACAAGCATTCATCAAATTCTGCACTTTCATCAATTAATTAATTCTGTGACTATGTGTCAGATAATGCAAGAGAAACTTAATGATAATAGCCCCTTAATTTATATAGTGCCTTACAGTTTTTAAAGGGCATTCATGTGCACGATCTTATTTAATCCTTACAACGGCTCCCTGAAATACATGATCTCTATTTTACAGATGAAGAGGTAGGAGCTCAGACGGAGTTCGTAGCTGTCCAGAATCAGACGGCTAACATAAGGAAGAGCTGCAACTTGAATCCAGGTATTCTCCCTAGTTTAAAATCCAGTGGTCTCTGCAACATGGATCCCCCTCAATGCCTCATAGATTTGTCTTTTTTTTTTTTTCTTTTCACATTTCCCAGCTTCTGCAAAAGTCTAAGCCCACATCATTTTACCTCTGGTTTCTAACAGCCTCCTGTTTGATATTCTTGGTTTCTGTCTCTCCACTTCAATCTAGATTTAAACTCTAATTCTTTGTTTTTAAACCTACAGTGGATCCCTATTGTCTTGGGTCTAAATTACACTCCTCTATAAATCTTTCAAGGTTCTCCATAATCTGTCCTTATGCTACATTTTCATGTCCAAGGTCTACCTTCCTCTCTTGTCATGTGAATCTCACTAGTGCTTTCCAAATAAATTGTGCTCATTGCTGTAATTGTTTGTTTACATAGTTGCTTCCCTGCATACCTGCTTCCTCTGCACCCCTAGCTCCTGGGACAGCGTTTTGCACAGCACCCATCACCCTGAACAGATTGTCATGACCCTTTGCATTCTATTGCCATTATCTGTGGAACCCCTGTCATCATTAACCCCTATCATCATTAAAGTAAAGAACTCCTTCCAAAGGGGTCTGACTAAGGACTGAACTTCCAAAGCCCAGTTTAAGGAGCAAACAAAGAAAGCGTCAAATACTTTGCTTTGGATTACTTCGTATTTCATTACACCTCCCAATGACAGTGGGATAATTCTAAATTCTGATTAACACTTACAGTTTATATCTCTGCTATTTAAAATGAGGATCAGCAGAGTAAGCATTACCTGGGAGCTTGTACGAAATGCAGAATCTCAGGGAACCCCAGACTTCCTTTATCAAAATCTGCATTTGAACAAGGCCCTACGTGACTGGATGCACAGTAAGTTCTGAGGGGCACTAGGCTAAAGCCTCAGATCGTGGTGCAGTGGACAAAGTAAAGGCTTTGTTTCTTAAATGCCTGGGTTGGAATCCTAGCTCTGCCACTTAGTAATTACATGACTTTGATTAAACTTGTAAAATTCTTCGAGACTTTGTTTCCTTGTATATGAAATGAAACCTCATTCATTCACTATTCACTCAATATTCAATTATCATTATTCAATATCTTGCCAACCATGAGTCAGGCATTTTGCATGCATTATTACTAATTATTAAAAACACTTGCATGTTGAATAGTCTTATCCTATTTTAGAGATGAGAATGCTGAGGCGGCACATGGTACTAACCAAGTAAAAATCCATTAGCTGGCAGGTCTGCAATTCAAGCCAATATCCATTTGCCATTCTGTATTCTATATCATTGGGTTAGAACATATATTATTGTGAAGATCAAATAAGATGTTTTTAATGAGATTGAATGTTCAGTGCTTCGTGCCCTTTAAAGTTATACAGAAATGCTATTACTTATTAATGTTACCACCAGCTTGAATTGTTCTCTAATTGTTTTAAATATTGAGCTTTGTTCCCCTTCCGTTAATAGTGTCCTGCATTATGACTTGGGCATTTCGTGTATTTGAAGTATCACTTCTTGCTGCAAACAAGAAATATCGAATATACAGGGGATGTACATGTGGATGCTTGCACAAGCTGATTGGGATGAGCCAGAGATGAAATGAAAGGGGTAGAAAATAGAGGAGAAGAAGATAAATTGGTATTTGATTTATCTAGGGGACAGGAAAGTGTGAAAGAAAATTGATTAGAACTAGGGTTTGGAAAGCAAAAAGATGAACCTGGAGTGTTTTAGATTTTTCGAAGAGGAAGTTAGAGTGAATTCTTGAGAATGTTTTAGGCTGAAAAAGCTTAGAAAGAAACTAATCACTAGGGATTTTAAATATGGATTTCTATAAAATGTGGGATTAATGTGGTATTTTTTTCAAGAATTTGTGCTTTCTCATGATGTGCCATTTGTCCTTTTTGTATATTAGTGTATGATGCATCCATCACGGCTACTATGGGAGTTTTGAAATGCGGAGAATAAGAGGATAATCAAGTAATACCTTAACAACATCCAGAAATGAGAGACAGTGGGCATTGTTCCTGGAATTCTTAATATAATTTGTAATCTCACCAAGGGCACCTGCCGGCATCACCTGGCGAACCCCCTGCCTTGGTGACTGGAGAGGCATGCCCTGCAAAAGGGTCTCGACTTCTGCTTTCTTCCTGTGCATCCTTTTGGGCTACTCTCTTCTCAGGCATCTTAGAGAAACTGAGGCAGCACATCTGAGTTCCAGTAGTGGAGGATGATTTAGAACCTGGGGAGAAAGAGGATATCCACCAGCTTGAGAAGCTAGGGATTACTTAAGAGGTTGGTCTAAACCCAAAGACTGTGTGTAGAATGAACGTATTAAGGAATGGAAGCTGGCAGAAAGTTCCAGCTCCTCCGGACAGTAGAAGTCACACGGAACAGAAGAGAATTCAGGCTCTCTTCTTAAGCTAGATTGAGCTGGACCTTATCTCTACATTTTGTACCTATGCTTTGTAGATTTCTGTATAGTCATTATTCTTAGGATCCTCCCACTGTTTCCACCTGCTTTAAGAATACGCTCCTACCAAGGAAAACGAAACTCTCTTTCCAAACGGTGCAACTAAGGGCTGAACTTCCAAAGCCCGGTTTAAGATGCAAATAAAGACAGCAGCAGACACTTTGGTTTGGGGAATATCTCCACATTTCTTTATACCTTCTAACAAAATAATAATCTTCTTGAGGTCAGGTGCCAGGACAACTGAAACACAATTAGAAAACTGCTGATCTGAGATTCATAATACTTTTGTTCAAGATACCAGCTTGACCATTTAATTGCAGTATGCTTTGCAACTTACTTAACCTTCATCTATGAAATGGTGTATTAGTACATCTTATGTCATTGAAAAGGTTGAGTATAATGATGTCTGAGAATATTTTTGTAACTGCTGGTTTAGCTGTTGTCATGTTATTATACTGCTTGAAATTCCATTATTCATGGGAACTTCAAAAAAAATTAATTCTTGGATCAAATTCCTCAGTACAATTTATTGAGTGCTTACTATGTGCCAGGCAAGCACTCAAGGATTTTATATACCTTCTTTAATCCTCTGAACAGTTTTTTGAAGTAAGCACTATTTATTGTATACAATTTGCAATTGAGTAAATTGAGGTTTAAAGAAATGAATTAACTGACCCAAGGTAACCTAATTGCTGAAAGGAGAGCCAGAACCGGAAGTTGCAGTTACTCTGAAGCCTGGAGTATGTTGGTCTTTCAACTCTAACATTGGGAGGGACAATGGTTGGCATACTTAAGAAAAAAATGTGGCTTTGAATTATAGTAATCTAAGGGAGGGGCATGGCTGTTGGATGAGTAGAATCTCATGGTTGGCTCAAGAGCCAGAGGTCCGTGTCTTCAGAGGCAAAGACCCTTCCACATAGAATAGGGTTGCAGAGAAAATACAAGATGCCCAGTTAAATTTGAATTTCAGATGAACAATGGATGATGTTTTAGTATAAGTATATCCCATGCAATATGTGGGACATACTTATACTAAAAATTATTCATTATTATTATTATTTTTTGCTACATCTGGCAGCCTAAGTATAATAGGAAGGCATTGGTCCTCAAACTGGACACTAAACCTAGGATTTAGTCTCTGGGTTTGGCTGGAGCCTGAGCAGTGTTTTTGGAAGTGGGAAGGATGGAGGGCAACGTGGTGCAAGGGACAAACCTGGATTGGGTAACAGGACATCTGTGTTCCAGTCGTCACTCCATCCTGCCTGGATGAGCTGCCTCTGTCCCCAGCCCACTGGCTGTGTGGGGCCTGCAGCTCTTCCCACAGTCAGGGGCAGCGATAGCACATTTTGTGACTGGGCTTCAGAGCAGACACATTGTAATATAAATGGGTGCTCGTTTCCAGGACCCAAAGGCTGGGGCAGAGGCCCTTGGTCCAGGAGTTCCTCATGACTGTGGCAGAGAGGGACGTGGGGGAGAACTTACATTTAAAAACTGAAAACCAAGTCATCCAGAGCCAATTTCAGCTCAGACCAGGGGGAAAATTGCTGCTCAAATTGCTATTTCCATTGCCGGGTTTATTGACAAAATGAAATAAAAAAGCCTCTTTGTTTTATGAATTTGTTGTAGATAAAAAAAAAAAAAAGTAGAATTATACTTCCCAGGTGGTGGCGTACAGGATTTTGACAGGACTTTTCTTTTTTAAAGTGTGAAAATGCTTATGGATGAGCTAGAATACACCCCCTTTCTCTGAAGAACTACACAACGCTGGGTCTTTCAATAGAATCTTTCATCTGTGCAGCATCAGTGAGTTCTCCCCTCCTCCCAGGAGGCCTGGAGCTGCCCGTTCTCATTTTAAAATTGGGGAAAGCAGGGAAAGATAAGGGAAGTGACTTTGCCAAGGTCATGGGCAGACAAAGGCTGTAGCTGCTGGGCAGAGCCGAGCCGCTTGGGTCCTCTGGAACTGTGCCCCAACCCTACACCTGCCCCTGGATCTCCTCCCCTCTCTCACCTCACTGGGGAAGCCCTGGCTGCCGAGACCCTTGAAAACATTTGTCACCAGCGGACGACCACCGTGTGGCCAGGAAGCCTGCCTGCCTGTCTCTGTCGTGCCGTCTCCCAGCCCTCTCTCACCGGTGTGTGCAATCCTTCTTCGCCTTTGTGCATCTGAAATGTGTAGGGAATTATTACTCGTGGGGTCGTACAAGAGGCCAGCAGCCCTTCCATAATTGTCACTGATGTGGAAGTACAGTGGAGTAGCAATTCACATGCTTCCGCATGACAGAACAGAAACCTTGGTTGAGGAAGAAAGGGCCCCTACCTGTGAGTCCGCTCCTGACATCTGGAGCGGCAGCTCCTGAAGCCACTGGGCCATCAGCTGCTGCTGGGATAGCGGCTGCCATTACTCCAGGAAGCAGGGGGCCAGGGAGGGGAAGCCTTGGCGGGGAAGGGAGGTCCATCCATGAGAACTCTACGACAGAAAGTCTCCTTTCTCCTACAGTGACTGCAGCAGCTGTGAGCTTCCAACCCCATCCTGGGCTCTCCAAAAGCCTGTGGACCACGCCCTCTTGCTCTTACACAAAGCATTAACCACTCTGTGGCTGTCATCCCATCTGGTGGACAGGAGGGTGACGCCTCAGCATCTGTCCTCCTGGAGGGGGACATGTTATGGACAGGGAAGGGGAGAGAAGCTGCAGCTCAGGGTTGCCTGCACGCTGGGGTCTGGGCGCGCTCCACTGGGCTGCGGAGAAATCTCTCGTCAAGGCCAGGGATGAATGAAGCCTGCAGGAAGCTCCAGAGAAATCTCATTGGGGATTGTTCCAAGTGGGGAGATTTGCAAATGGAGCTATCTTTTGGCAGGTGTTTATGCTTTCTAGAGGTGGAAGGTGTCTTGGGGGCAGGGAGTCTCATCCTGTGCTGGAAGCAGCTGGTGAAATGGGATTCCCACTGTGGTGGCCGAATTGCCAGGCCCAGTGCTTTTTGCTGGGATGAATTTGACAAAGGAAATAGCTTAAGTACTCCTTCTAGAAACCAGCAAGGTGCTTTTAGGGGTCTTGAGTTGAGTATTGGATGGTGTAGCAGTTTGGCATTGTTTATAAATTCCAAAAATAGATATTGGATTATGTTTGTAAACTGGTCTGTAGCTGAACATGATTAAATTATGATGAGGGATTTGATTGGGCCAAGTCAGTAGGATGTTGAGCCCCCACCCCCTTGGTGGGCAGAGACTCACAGAGAAAGCTACACTGCAGAGAAGAGAGTTGGAGTTTTTAATGCTGGAGCCCCGGGAAGTAAGCACACAGAGGAGTAGAGCAGCTGAGTCCAGAGAGAATAGAGCCCTTGGGAGAGAGGAACCCAGGAAGCCTGAACTCTTGGCAGACATCGGCAGCCATCTTGCTCCAACACGTGGGAACAGACTTTGGTGAGGGAAGTAATTTATGCCTTATGGCTTGGTAACTGTAAGTTTCTACCCCAAATAAATACCCTTTATAAAAGCCAACAGCTTTCTGGTGTTTTGCATCAGCACCCTTTTGGTTGACTAATACAGATGGGGACATTTCCCTTTCCATAGCCCTTATCCCCTCTGTCCATGGCTCAGGTTGTCTGAAGACAGGGCAACCGAGCTCCTGGGACCAACCGGTTTGAGCCATTCCTCAGGACAGATCTGGGTGTCGTTAGGAGCTCTTTATGAGGCCCTTCATGCCTTACATTAACTATTTTCAAAATGGGAAGAAAAATGTTAGCTGAACATCTTCTCCAGGTCTAAAGAGAATGAATTTGGATCTGAGATTTGAAGTCTAAAGGGCTTTCTTCATCCTTGAGTTTACCCCACCGAAAGCTGTTATGGTCTTCCTGTTTATCTGTGAAACTGAGAAGGGAGAAAAAGAGGGAAATAGAAAGGAGACCACCCCACTCTGCATTAATTTAGAGATATAATTGAAAATACTGTATTTTAAATGCATGAACTGATTCTGAGGTTTTATGAAATGGAGTCAAAAATTAAGACGTGAGATGCATGATGCAGGCTATCTCTATTTTACATGAAGGGCAGAAATGAATCAACATAAACCCAAGGCATATTTCCATTTCTGATTGTCGTGTAGTTCCCACATTTATTCCCCTGGAGAACACTGAATGTGAGGACAGAGCCTGACCCGCAAAGGAGAAAAATGGGGAATGTATGTAGAACTTTCCACAGGAAAGTCTAGTTTTTATTGTTTCCAAATAAGCACCCTGGCTTATTTTCAAGGCAATGCTGTAAGGTGGATTGTTTTCTTTACCTTAACATTCAGACATGTTGCCTAAAACTCCTGGAACGTGTGGAAATTTTCAGATCTTGCGGAAAAGTGGGAAAGAGAAAACAAATAGTTTTGACTCCAAACCCTGACTCTGCCAGCTGTGAACCAGGCAGCCTCAAGCAAATGCTCCTCTCTGAGCTTCCATGTCCTTATCTGAGAACAGGGACAGAGCCTGGTGGGAAGGGGACAGGCGTGCAATTTGCTGAGCACATCACGGGTTGACAATCATTTCCTGTGCTTCCTGTCAGTGCTCATCATCAGATGTCACTGCTTCTGCTAAAGGAGAGAGTGAAAGAAAGCAGCGATAGAGGCTATGAATTTGTGTTTACTTTGGCGAGGGGAAATGTCTGATTTTTCACCGCCAACCTCCGAGTTGGAACACAGGGTTAGTACATTTTTCTGAAATGGCTTTGCCCTACTAGATGCCTAGGGATTTAGGATGGATATTCCTGTAAGTGGAGAAGCAAAGGTTTAGGAAAATCTTCCAGGAATCATCTGATCTGAGGTCCAGTCCCTAAGATGTAAAAATTGTATAAATCTTAGAATATGGTTTAACCTTTTAGACATATTTTAAAGATTCCCATTCAAAAGATTTCACCTAGAGGAGTATATATCATATCTTACCGTCTATGCAAAATAAGTGGGTGGGGAAACATATATGTTTGTTTATATATGAGAGATTGTTTCTGGGACAGTTGACAAGAAATCGATAACTGAGTGACATTTGAGAGAGGAAGTTGGTCGTGGGGATTGGGAATCAGAGGAAACTATTTCCCTGGGTACCTTTGTATCTGCTGAATTTTGAACGATGTGAATGTATTTATTAGCTATTCAAATTGAAAAAAATAAGCAAGAGACTGTACTTAGTGAAAATCAGAGAAGTTTCTGTTATCTTCTAAAAAGTAACATAAATATTCATAGAAGTGGGCCGTGGCAAATGTACTTAAAAAAAAAAAAAAAAAGAAGCCAATTCTAGGTGATACCCAGGAGCAATCACCTTATTTTGAACCTGTTACTAGGCTTTCTCATGGAGATTTAATCACAGGAGTGGTAAGACTGCCCGTGTCATCCCAGGTGTGTTTGTAGTTAGTGAGCACTCTAGGATCGGGCCCAGCCCTGATGAGGCCAAGGTCTTGGGGCTGACCTTGCTGATGGCTGGTTAACTCCACTCTGACAGTGCCTCTCACCCTGGTTAGCCGTTGGTGAACGTGGCTGTTGGCCTTGCGTTACAACCCTGGGTGAAAGTGTGATGCAATCCACACAAGTTCATCTCTGAGCAGAAAGGCATCTGGGCATTGGGTGCCCCCATGTAAGGATGGAAGCAAATGGTGGGGTGCTGTGTCACAGATGAGAATAATGTGGGGGTTTGAATGGGAAACCTTGCACATATGGCAGTTGTGCAGGAATGGGCTGGCTAGAGGAAAACCTAAGCAGGTTTCACCAGTCACCACCCACTCTTTCTGCCCAATTCCTGCCTGTAATTCTTCTTCTTTTCAGATTCTCCATCCCTGGACTTCATAACCATGGTTTGTGCCAACACGAAAGTGGCTGAGGATGGGGTAGGGGTATGGCTAAAATGCTTAGAGAGCTTTAGCAGAAGCTCAGACTCCATACCTGAACACATTTTGGGGAGTCTTCAGACCTGGGAAGAATCCTCCTCCGCATTCTGCCCAAGAGTCACACATGGTGTTTTACACAGGAGAAGGTTTTTAGAGTGCCATGCAGGGTGTGTGTGCCTGTGTATGTATGTGTGTTTGCGTGCAATTTTGTGTTGTGTCTGTGTGTGTGTTTGGGTGTGTGTGTGTATACTGGGGGCACGTGTGTGTGCATGGGGGTACAGGATGAAAAAGCTTTACCTCCCTTCTGAGCACTGCAAGTTTCCTAGATACTACCAAGGACCCAGAATGCAGATTTCCAGGTCTGTCTGCCCACCTCTGCCCCTCCTACAACTTCCCTTATAAGGAACTCTTCTGTATTTTTAACCCTGCTCCCATGCTAATCATTTCTTGAAGCAGACAGAGCAAGCCCATGAAACAGGCTTATTCCCATTTCACAGATAAAGAAACTGGGGACCAACCTCAAATGTTCTTGCTCCATGTTATTTATTGAGACTTACATAGAGCATTCCTTATTCTTAAATGTCCATATATATTTATAAGTAAGATAAATATATACCTCTTGGGGTGCATGTCCATTGATTGATTAAAAAGCCAGGAGTTTGCTCACAAATTATACTATATTCTTTGATGAATGTTTGCATGTGAACCTAGATTTAAGCCAAAGTCCAGGCTAGTTCTCATTTCACCTGAACTCAGTCCTAATAGCTACCTGTTAGTTTTCATTGGTGCTTGCCTAGGAGGAAGTTATTGGTAAATATGTGTTTACCCAGTAATTACACACCGATGCAGATTACTCACTAATTATGCTCAGCAGGCGCAAAAGTCATTAGCCCTGCCACCTCCAGGTAGAGGCACACTGTTCTGTATTCATTGGATAATTGCATATTATTCACTGTACCTAGGGTTATTTCACTACAGACCAACAAAACAGGTTCCTTGGTTCACCTGCTGAAGCCACTGGTAGCCAAGTGTGACCCTGAGCACCACGTGGTGTGATTAGCAATTGCCTCTCCTCCTTGGGAGCAGTGATTCCACGTGGGGCACCTGGAGGTCTCAGGCCAGACCCCAGTGGCAGATGGACTGGGCTTTGACTCCAAGCTGCCATGATCCATGTTTGTCTATCCTATGCAAATTTAAAATCCTAGGCCAACCCACCTAGTGCCCGGCATGTCCCCAAGTTGCCGTGGGCTCAGAGAATTAAAAGTAATTTTAGTCTTAGCCCTAAGCAAAGCATAATTAGAAAGATAAATCTTCCATAAAACTCTCTCCTACCCAGACTTCCCCTCAGCCGCCTCCCACCCCCACCCACCTCCCTGCCATAATGCATTAAGAAGCCAAATATAAATGGCTTTGAGAGGACCTGTGACATTGCTCAGCCATGTGGACACGGGTTCTGATGTCAGGCCGACATCTGTGAGGGTGGGACAGCCCCTGCCTCCAGAGGCTAAGAGGAGGGGCACCTGGGTGCGGATGTGCCCCTCCTCGCACCTCCCGATTCCAGCAGCAGCACGTGGTTAGTTCCTGAAGCAGTTGCTGGCTTATCGGGGCTCTGAGAACCTGTAAAACAGACGGTGAGCTCTTTCCTGCACTGAATAATGATGCCTTGGACTTCAAATGCCCATCTTCGTCTCCATAAACACCTGCTCATCTTTCATAGCTTCATATAGAAGAGCCCTCCTTGCTTCTCGAGGGCACAAGCTGTGTGGGACCAGCAGGTAAGCAGGCAAATGCCTGGGGATGGAGGGTAGAGGGCCGTGGGATTGGCTTCCCCCCAAATCAAGGAGATGCTTGGTAAGGAATGGCGGTCAGAATTGAGCTCTGCATAGACGCGAAGATAGAGCTGGATTCCCAACGCTCAAGGGAAGAGAGGGTTTGGGGTTTAGGGGCAACTTGACACGTAGACTGGATAACTTAGAATTCCCTGCCTCACTCTGTTGAAAACAGGCTTAACTATCAAAAACAGGCCATCTTGTTTCAGAAGATAAAACTATGCCTCGTGCCTATTTTTCTTTCTTTAAGGAATCACTAAACAACCTGCACGAAGTCGCCTTCCCATAAACATGTCTCAGTGATTTCACTGAAGGTTTATGGAATACTTTCTGCTTTTAAAAGTGCTAAGTACTTTGCTGTCAGTATCACCATCACAGCCTGGGAAGTCTATACAAGGAGAGAAGTGAAAAAAGGCAAAGCAAGACCAAAAGCCAGGCAGGTCTCAGGTCTCAGAATGCATCCTGATACCTTGGGAGCATCCTCACCCTGCCCGGGGCTGGACATGAAAGGGCCATGGCAGCCATCATCGGGGACCCTCTGACTTCCTCACCCCCTTTCTTAAGGTCTCTATTTTCCCTTGCTTCTGTCTGCTCCAGCCTCACACCCATCTATTGTTGTTTTCTTGTGGACACCTCATGAGTTCCTAACAGCAGAACAGAATTCTGAGCCTTCTGTTCCTCACATATTTCCCACACCTTCTCTACCCTACAACTGTCATCTTTGGCTTTCTTTTATAAATATCTGCTCTTTATATTACAAGGTGCTAAAAATGGGGGGCGTCTCAGCTCAATTAGAGGACTATGGAGCCAGCTTGCTCCCCCCACCCAACTCTAACCCTGTCACAGGTTCAGGTTCTAACTGTGGAGAGACCCAGCCATGCACTTTCTAGTGTTTTCTGTGATGCCTATGCCCAAACTTTTCCTCATAGATCTCCCAGTTTTCCCAAAGTTCACGATCAGTGGTTAGAGCTTTAAGGAAATTTGCAAGATCTCACTGGCCCCTTGATCCCACAGGCCAAAGGTGAAGCCCTTGGTGTTTGGTTCAGGGAGCTCTGGGGAAGGCAGGCATGTGATGAAGTGTTTGTGAGAAGGGGATGCACAGCCACGGCTTCCTCACGTGCTCCTGAGCATCAGGTGCTTCTAACCGATTCCCACGTATGCCATACACAGGCCTTCCTCAGTGCCTGTGCCGTTTCCTCTCTTTGGGATTTCTGTCTCTATTTCTTCATGGGAAAGAAATCTTGGTCCTCCTTCTTGGGCCAGCTTCTTATGTCATGTCTTCCCCAATGACCTCAAGGCAGACGTCATAGCTCCCACCTCTGAGCGCATGCTGCCCTGAGCCATGGACAAAGCAATCAGGGTGATGGTTCTTCAATTGGTTTGCAAGGTTCTTTCTGAGATCTGGGACTTTATCTCATTCATCCTAACATCTTTTCTGCCCAGGATGTAAGAAGGCACAAAGTCGACCTGGAATGAGGCAAGAGGGAGCCTAACTGCTAAAGCAAGAGTTTTCCAGAGAGCTAGGCTCAATTTACAGCTTGAGCTTTGTAAATACTGAGGAGTCTGTGGGAAAGGGGATAACATGTATTAGTACCTACTATGAGGCAAAAAGTCCCTGATGCCTGCTATTTCACTGCATCCTCAGAATGAATGAAATGAGTGTTTTCATCCCCTTTTAACAGAGAAGGAGAGACATAGGGAGGTTGAGATAGCTTAGGCTAAACATTTGCACATTTCCTATGCAAGCCCATGTTTCTCTGACTCTAAAGCGAATGCTTTTTCCCAACCCCTTGCTGCTTCCCTGTACAAGAAGCACTCCCCTCTGGGGGTCTGCTTCCTTTCCAGCCTTGTGGGGATTTGTCCATCTTCTTTTGCAGAGGTTGTCTGATCCTGCAGGAGGGAGACCAGCTAACATTCCCTCTCTTCGTGTATTATCCCTTTTCATTAAGTCTGTGATTTAACCAATTTCTGGCCAAATTTCACTCTCTGTTAGGCACTGTTTTCTGACAGGGTCTGTGATTGGCTCTACTAGGAAAATCAGTCTGGCTGTGGAGCATTGAAACCAATAATTCGCTTTGAAGGTGCGGAACTCACAATTGCTGCTTGAAAAGAGCTCAGTTTCCCAAACCCTCTCCCTCTGAGCTGGCCCACCCCTCTTGTGTCTTGTTAAAATTCCACCAAGTTTGCTTCTCAGCCATATAAAGGCTTTATATGATCTATTATACGATGCTTTAATTACTGTTGTTTATTTATTATGATTATATTTGAATTGCCCCAAAGGGCACACAAAGACAATATCACCATGCTGTTATCAGGGAGGCAGCAGGTTTGGATTACAAAGGCGACAGCTACAGAGCAACAGAAGGGAAGGGCCAGTTCTCCTGACAGGTGAGTAATTGTGGGTCTGCATTGAGTTGCCCGGCCAGATCTCAGTTTAGAACCAGTGCTCCTCGAGGGAAGCAGCTGAGAATCTTCCCGAGTGTTGTATAGTACTGTGTAGGTTTGACTTAAATAAAACCTGTTCTAGTTTCTTCAAAGGAGCTGTAGGTTACAGAAAAGTCACATGGAAAATATAGGGGATTCCTATATACCCAATGCCCTACCCCTTTTCCATCTCCCTTATTAATAATACTTTACATGTGGATGGTACCTTTGTTACACGTGGAACCTGCTCAACCCATTCCTAGCATTTTTCCAGCCATGACAATGGCTTTGCTGGGATCCAGCGATATATACGTCCTCTAACCCAAGTCTGCTGTGATGGAGGCTAAGGATTGGAGTGGAATAAAGTGTCCCATGTGGCTCACCACTGCTCAGCCTAACCTTCCAAGAGGCCATGTGAGGCTCATGGATGCTAAGACCCAATGCTCTGTGCAGGGGCTTTGCTGAAAGCCATGCAAACTGGGCCCTCACAGTTCATTCATTCTCCAACTATTTCTTGAGCCAGTCCTGGGCTAGGTATTGCCCCCATCCCCATCCCTGGTGGTTGGGGATAAGGAGTGGCTGGCTGTGCCTGTGCAGGCTTATAAGAACTAGTTTCTGTGTTTGTGGAGCTCAGAGCCTGGTGGGGAGGAGATAGATCCACCGAACAGCCGACAGTCATGTCCCATGAAAAGTGCTTGGAGATTTGACCACTCCTTCCTCTGGACAAGGAGATGTCATTACCAGATATGCCACATTCATGCTCTCAGGTCTGGAACCAAAATGTTAGTGCCCCCAGAATCATGCCTTCTCTATCAGGAAGGATAAACAGACAGGCAGTTCTTTGAGGGAGCAATCACCCATTTGTCCAGTGTTCCTGTAGTTGCTGGTATCTTTGGGCATCATGGCTCCTCCTCTAGGACTTGAGTCTCTGGCTGGAACAGTTAATGGAGGGAAAAAATAGTAGATCAGCCACAATGAAATAAAATCATGAACAGAGAGGATGGGGAGGAGGGAGCAGAGCAGAAGGTCCCAGGTGGGCAGACTGGTGGCTCTTGTAGGAAAAGAGCCTTCAGGGGATCAGCCTGGGAATAAACCTGGGTGCAGGGAGTTGGGGGGAAGCCAGGACCCAGGCTGCTCCGTGGGAAATGGAGGGAGCCTGTGTGGAGAGTGGCTGGAAGCCAGGCAGGCACGGGGAATCTTCAAGGGGATAAATACTAAGAGATTTCCAACCCTTTTGGGATGCATGCCAGGGAAAGAGGCCAAGATTCCAGGGAACACCGCCAGGACAGGGTTATTATAATCCCTAGGAGGATTCATCTGCCAGCTACCAAAGCAAATGCAGGCGCACCCTGAAATGGAGACTAGCTATTTTGGAGCAATTAGCCATTGGTGCCTGCTGCTGTCTTTGGAGAAACTCCAGAAGCCAGCGGGGTGGAGAGGAGGGCGAGGAGGGCAGGAAGTCCTGGTCTGTTGTGGGGAAGAAGCCTCCCCACTTGACAACTGAACTGCAAATACAGCTCTAGAGTCCCAGGGACCTCTGGTGCCACCTGCCCCATTCTCCTGTCCACAGGACTGCATTGAAACCTTCACAGGCACAGGACCCCAAGAAAATGCACAGTTTTCCAAAGGTGTGAATCCCAGAGTTTAGAACAGTCTGGGTTACCTTCTCACATTAGGAATGCATTAGGGAATCTGCCTTTGGGGAACAGTGAATCACCAGAAATTAATTATAACTTTTATTGGTATGGGCACTTTTCTGGTGAGAAGTTCCAAATATCCATAAGCAGTTTGAAAGGTCTGTAATTTTTTTATACAACTTTGTCCCATTCTTAGTCTAACAGAGAAAGGCTATAAAGGTCCTTATCCCATCCACACTGCCATTCATCAGCTGTCAAAATGCAGCTCACCAGCATGGCCTCTTTAAGAAGAATCCAACAAGACCTGGACATAAGGGAGTGGGGAAGAAGGACAATTTTTATTTAAAGTCACTAAATTTCTGCTCCATAAGGGACAGTCTCCACCCTATTTTTTTTTTTTTTTCCTACACTGGCTGTTTCTGAAACTTGCCCAGCCTCTGGCATTACTTCTATGCCTTGGGGTTTCTTTCCAGCATCGTGGGGCTTAGAGCTCCTGGGAACAGGTTGAGCTCATCTCATTTACCTTGCTGTGGGACCCTGAGCCATCCTGGGGTCCAACTTGTGTCCACCTCCGTCTGTCTCCCCAAGACTTCCTGTGGGCTATGGACATGCCCTGGAAATAAAATCATCAGAGAAGGAAGAGCTGAGATGCTGTTGCAATTGAATTAAACAGCGACAAATTTACAACTTAATGCAGCAAAAGAGAGGCAGCATGTTTTCTTTAGCCTGCATAACTGCATTGAACACAGGAAGAACTGATTACAAGGGAGCTATTCCACCTGAGTCAATGAACACAGGGGAGGGGAGAGATGGGCTGAAGAGGGTGTGGAGATGAGCAATAACAACAGCTGGGTGTAAATGCAGGGGTCCCCAGCAGCATTCAAGGAAAGATGTCTTAAGCGCATTGCAAAACAACTTTCCAACTCTTCTTTGTGGGCAATGACCCTTCTGGTTCCTAGCCCTTTTCCCACAATTGCTCTATTGCCAGCCACCGCCTCCAAAGTGAGATGCTGCATGAGACTTCCCGCAGTTGGGGCTGGCACCACAGATGCCTTGCTCAGAAGGGATTCCATTCACATCATACTTTTCCAGGGAGTTTGTGATAGGGTCATTGGGGTGGATTAGCATCTCACTAACCTAATGTTGAACTTGAACTGCCTTTTGAAGAACTAAATCTGCATGGATGTCTGCCGAGACTATGTAGAGGTAGCAGAGAGAAAAAGAACAAAATCCCAGCATGCTGCACCAAGGAGCAGCCCCGGGAAGCTCTGAGCTGGTCTCGGAAGAGGAGTAAGAGAGAAGGCAGGCACATCCCAGGGAAGTTTAGGTGGCTGATCCACGAAAGGCTTCCACCATGGCAGTCTATACTCCAATAATGAAGAAGCACTGGGGTTCCCCATGACTGTCCCCTTCACTGAAATGGCAGGGTGAGAGCCTGAGCCAGTGGTACCCACGTGGAGGGAGTCTTCCAGCCCCCAAATCATACCTCAGTGTGGATACCTGGGTGTGACTGTGTGCTGTGGGGTTTCATTGACACTGGATGAGGAGAGAGAGGTGGGGAAGGGGAGATGCATGGCTTTCTTTCAAGCCCTTTTGTTTTAATTTCCAACACCCACAGAAGGCAGTGATGGGCAGGTGACCCCAATCTCCCAGTCATCGATGTGTGCATTTCTTTACCTTCCCAGTCATGTTTCCCAAAGACACATATTAAGAGTTTGCATTTCCATAGCACCCTTCTTTTGGAAAGCAATCCCAGGGAAAGCAAACTTGGGATGGAATTCATTTTGTTCCAGGCTTGACTCCAGGGGAGGCACCTGCCTGTGACTTTGGCTCTTCCCTGAAGCACCGTCCCCTAAAGATCAGGCCATCCACGCCTGCAACCAGACCTCACGCTAGCTGCATTGTTGCTCTCTTATGTGCATGGGTCCTGCTTGGCCATAGGTTCCTGGGTGCAGGGGCTTGTCTCAAATTTCTCTTTGTAGCCCCCACATGGCCTAGAACAGGGCCCTGAGGGATCCCCAAAGCAAGGAAACACAGGGCCTGGTACATCACTCCTTGTCCTTCTCTCCCAACCACCTGTAATTCTGTATATAAGTCAAAAGACATTGGCAAAGGGATACCCAGAGGATGTGTGGGAAGAAAGAAGAGTAATGCTATCTTTCTGCTTTAAAGATGGGAGAGCTTTTTGTGTATAAACAATCAAGTCTATGCTTTCTGTGGTATCTGCTGGTAGGTTGCACACATTGCTTATTTCCTGGATGGGTCACTGCCAATTCACTAGTGGTGCAGCCTTGAGCCGCAATCAGACAGCTCTGGGCTCTGGTAATGCCTGACATGTCACCTTAGTTTGCTGGGGATGGAAGCGGCACTGCCAACAACCTCCTGGAAGCCTGGGGTGAGGGGAGACTCAGGCGTGGCAGGCCCGGAAGTCCTATGGCACAGTCTCAGGCCAGGGTGGGCAAAGGCTTGGGCTTGGGGCATGACCTCAGGCTCCCGCTTCCACTGGGGCTGCAGGACCCCCACCCCTGCCCACTCCCCCAGGAGCGTCCTGCTTGCTCTGCTTTCCCCTACCAGCAGGGGGCGCTGCTAACATGGGGGCGTGGTAACATGGGGATGTGGTAACATGGGGACCTGGCCAGCCCAGCTGGGTCCCAGCTCCCAGTGTCAGGCACTGACAGCCCCAAGGCCAGAGCCAGAGGGTGAACAGGACTTGGAGAGTTCTGAGAGGAGACTGGCATGCACCCACGAGGCCTGCGAGGATGACAGGAAGTTGGTAGCCGGCACAGGCTCCATCTGCCTCCCTCGGCGGGGAGGTGGAGGTGGCTGGCTCGCCTGGGTGGATGGCTGCACCATCTGAGCATCTTGATTTGCTGCTAATTGAGCAGCCTGACACATGCAGAGCCAGGCCCAGACACAGCTGAGACCAGAGACCTCAGCTCCCCAGCCTCGCTGGGCAGCAGGGGCAACCAACTGTCAGGGTCTGCAGAGGGACAGAGGCCAGTGTGAGCAGCCTGGGCAGGGGCTCCCAGCGCAGATCCAAGGGGCAGTGGTCCCGAGGAAGAGACCTGGCTCCATTCTCCATTCGCCAGACAAGCCTTCCAGCTGGCAGGGCTTCGACCTTCGGAGGTATAATAATGACAGCAGTCGCAGCTGCCGTTTGCCATTGAGTGTATGCAGACTTGTACATTGTCTCTCAATCCTCTCACCCACTTCACGAGGTGGGTGTTATCCCCATCTATAGATGAGGGCACTTTGGGCTCAGGAAGCAAGGGAACCAGGTATCAGCTGAGAACTAGTATGGCTGGGATGGGATCTCAGTGGTCCGGGGCTCCAAAGTTCTTGCTGAAAAAAGGAAAGAAAAATGAAGGAAGGAAGGGGGAGGAGGCAGGCAGGTAGGCATGAAGGAGGGAGGGAAGGAAGGAAGACATGAAGGGAAGGAAGGAAGGGAAAAAAATAAGCTCAATAAATTTCTTTAAAACATTTGGTTTCAAAATATAAGTAAGGGTGATTCGGGGCTGGGGAGCTATAATTATCTTTTACGCATCTAACACTTTACAGTTTATAAGGTGCTTTATGTCTATTATCATATTTGATCTTCATAAACCTCATGAAGTAGATATTTTCTCAATTTTTTTCAGATGTAATAAAACAGGAGTAAACTGAGGAGCCAGGTGACCAGGAGGCTCGCTGGTCTACCTCTGGACTCTCACTCAAGTGCTCTTTCCACCCACCGCCTGGTGCCATCGGCAGAACGATCGTCGGGATGGAGGACCTGTGGAGCTCTAATCCAGCCCCTTGCTGCCTGGCTTTGACTCTGCAAACACCAAGGAGTCTATTCAGATTGCTGTGCTCATTTTTGGGGTGTCATTCTTCAATCCATTTGCTCCATTATTTGATTAATCCAGAGGATTAAGTCCATGCGAAGAAGCTTTGATGTAGTAGGAGTGTTTAAGTCTGCCTCTCTCTTTCATCTAAGTGCTCCTTCCTCCGGTGGTACCAAGGAAGGGGAGGCAGGGCACACACAGGTGAGGGGGAGCATGTGTGCAAGTGTGTGTGTCTGCAGATGAGAAAGGTGGCAAAACGAAGGGAAGGGTCTGGACTCTCACTTTTGTTTTACAGAAAGTAAAAAAAAAATCAATCCCTGACCTCAAAGAAGTTTATGAATTCCTGGCTCAGGAATCAATGCACATTGATTTTTTTGCGTCTCTGCATGGGTTGCACATGTACACGATCAAGTGATGAAAGCTGTATTTTGTTGGGCTTGAAATGTGGATAAGCAGGTGCCATTTCTACCAGCTTGCCAAGAGTAAAAACAAAATAAAAAGGATTCTTCCGTGGCAGCCCCAGTGCAGGGCGTCACTTCTGGCTCTGACTGCCGAGCAATAAAGCTGGCTCCTGTCAGGGATCGGCAGTGCCAGTTCCTGAGGGCAGGATCCAGTGTTTTTCCTCCTTGGCCCTAAGCCTTTTCTACAGCATAAGCCCCCTTTTCCCTATGGCTTCTTAGACTTCGCTTTGCAGGCTGAAGGCATGGCTCAGGGAGAGGATGGCTGGGAGCAAGGTGGTCATGAGTCACGACCCTGGTACAACGTGCCCCATTTTAAAGGATGCTTTTCTGTACGTGTGGCATCTGATGGCCGTGCCATCCGGGGAGCTGGTCAACACGCATCATTGTCTTCTCTGTCTAAACAAGGTGCTGATTCTAGGAAGGGATGTGGCTTGCCGAAGGTCATGCAGCCAGTCCCAAGCACAACCAGCACCTAAGCACTTGTCTCCTGCCCCCAACCTTCCACCTTGGGAGGCCCCCTCCAGTTGTCCAGAGAAGAGAGAGGTCTATTGTGATGGAACCTACGTGCTATGGGGTAAGAACAGGCTATGCTTAGAGGGAAAATGTACCGGCAGGTGCATGGAGCATTTAAGGGGTTTAATACAACTGAGGCAGTACAGAGGAATGAATGCGTTTTGATGACGCTGAAGTGGAAGGACCTGGGAAAGAGACAACCTGAAGGTGTGATTTGGGTGCTGCTGGCCAAGGAGATAGCTCTGACCCCCAAGCCCCAAGGGACACCTGCTTGAGGACCACCAGTACTGAGCAGTCAGCCTGGGTCACTCAGCCGCCGTCATGGACAACCCACAGGACCCCGGACTCTACTCTCCCTGAGAGAGCCCTTCACCCCACACCCCCAGGCCTGTTCCTTCTGTAGTTCCTAGCTCTGTTGGTGCCCTCGCCATTGGTCCTCTCCCTCACTCGAACCTCTCATTAATCACCAGCTGTCACTGATTTTACCTCTTAGATTCTTCTGGAACCCATCCCTTCCCTCATTCCTCCTGTCGCTCCTCAATCAGGCCTTCATAGTTTCTTACATAAATTATTGAGGTCCCTTTCTTAGGTGTGTATGTTTATTTGATATTTTAAAACCCCGCTGTGGTAGAGTAACACACTTCAGGTATTAATGGGGTTTCTCCTCTTTATTTCAACATTTCCTTTCCTCCCTAAACAGTGAGGCCGTTGGCTTTGGATTTATTGCCTCAGGGGAGGGATATGGTTGGTTGGAAGACACAAATGAGCCCTTCTGGCTTAAAACCTGTAAAGCTTCAAACATATAGAATCCAGGGTACCCACAGTTTCCTCCAATTGGAGAGAGAAGGAGGAAGGGAAGGGAAGAGGGGAAGGAGGAGGAGAACAGAGAAAGATAGAGAGAGACAGAGAGAAGTGGGTGGGGAGAGAGAGGGAGAGACAGAGAAAGAGACTTGAGTCAGCTTCTCAGCAGCACTTCCCGGACAGTCTTAAACCTGCAGGTGGCATCTGCTCAGATGGGAGGGGATGGACAGGCCACAGAGATGCCCGTGGCCATAGCTGGCACTGGCCAGGGCCATGAGCCTAATGGAGAGATGGTTCCCCCAGCAACTTGCGATTGCTGAAGCCCTACCCAAACCTTGGTGCAATCTGTGGGGGGCAGTTACACTCAACAAGATCGTGGTTAAAGTTTTCTAGCGATCTGGTCAGATAGGGGGCTGGAGAGAGAAATTAAGATGCTAGCAAAAGATGTATTTCTTCCACACCTACATGTGTGCACTGAGATTCATAGACACTGCCTCCAGGTATTGGCAATAAATCTCCCAGACTATGAAATTTCATGCTGATACAAAGCAATGCTTCATTTCTCTCCCCTCGACCTCCCTCCCACCACAGCTGCCACACAGTCAGTGATCACTGACGCCTGCATTCCAGAATTTCAAACCCTCAGGGCTTCTGCAGCTCCTGAGGATCAAGTCCACTCTTGTTCATGGGATCCTCCGTGATCCCTCCCCGACCTGCGTCATCAGATTCCTTCATCACTTCTGCCTGCGTCTTACGTTGTGTCCCAGTCATGCCCAGGGACTTGAAACCTCTGCTCCTCCCAGGCACTTAGAGGCCTTTCCCCTTCTCTCATGTGGCTCTCTCAGGCAAGAATTCTCCTCCCCCTAATCCCTTGTCACCTGGGTAATTTCCACTCAACTTAATAACTCTTCTACTCAGACATGGCTTCCTCCAGAAGGCCTTCCCCAAGCCTGCAGGCTGGGTCTGGGCTGCCCTTGGGCTCCCTCAGGGCTTTCTTGGGGCTCTCCTCACAGGCACAGCAGCCATTTTGGAGTCCCAGCTCCAGATGGGGCTCAGCACAGAGTCTGAGCGGCTTGGCCTGAATGGGCCATAATTAGGAGAGGTGACAGCAGGGGGGAGACTGGCCTCAGGGGAACCTGCCTGTGCCCTTCCGCTTTCACCTCATTTGGATGCAGGCAGGGCTGAAGTTGAATCTGAGGCTCTTGGTGGTTTGGCTTCCATGAACCTTTCAGCATGGAAAATAAACATGGTGGCTTAAAATAGTATGTGCAGTGAAAGACTGAGAAATAATATTTCAACCAAACTGACTTCTGGCAAGAAAGGTCCATGTTTTAGATGAAAAGTTTTCCCCATTTCTTTGGGGCCTTTTCTAAGTCTTACTTTTCACTGAGGCCTAACTAGGTGAGGGTACCTCTGGGTAATTCCTGAACCTAGGGGAGAGATACAAGTGCTCCCACCTGCTTAAGGGGTCACAAAGCTCCAGAGAAAGGGAAGGAAGAAAGCTTGGGCTCTGGGCTTCTATCTGTGCCGGAACTGCCCCTGCACCCCAACTCCTTACCTGGTAAATCCTCTCCTGGCTTTTGCATTGTCACTGCTCGGTTCAGCCAGCATTTGAACACGGCATCAGAGGTCTTCAACTGAGAAATCTTGAACTGATAATAATTAGTGTTCATCACACCTTTGTTTGATTTTTCGATGTGGATTGTGAAGGGTCAGACAGGGCAAGAGGAAAGCTAGAAAGGAGTGTAGAGTGGGAGGCAGAGGCAGGAGGGAAGGTGGAATCAGCCCTTTGAGTTCCCAGCCTTGTTTTTGGATAAATACAGGTAAAGAATCAGCCCATGGGGGCCCCGCGGCTGGAGCCAGATTTCATTTCGTGTTGGCAACGTTTCTGGACATCCTGCTTAGAATCCTTTCTTTTTCCTTTTGTATGTGCATGAGTCTGTGTGAGCCTGTGTGTTACAGGTGCTGGGCTGTGTTCATATATATGGAAGAAGAATAAAGAAAAGAGAAGATGGCTGTCTCCTTTCTTCTCTGTCACATGTTTGCATTTATTTTGTCCAGAAGGAAGCATCCATTGGAGTATGCCTGCCTCAGATGAGGGGAGCTTTCCATTTCCAATCCATATGTGTACAGTGAGGAATGAAGGAGATGAGGAGTTTGAATCTAATCTGCAAGGCAGCTTCTTAATCAGGGCAGCCTGTTATTCAAGCTTGTTTTTATATGCAAAAAAATAAAAGTCCCTTTAAGTTCCCTGGGAATATTTGCATAGAACACACACCTGCTCTGTGGTTAGTAAACAGTTACCTTTGGGCTTGAGGGAGGACGGCAGATGGAGAGAGGAAGTGACAAGGATGGTAGCTGGTGGTGGACAAAAAGAGTGAGGGGGAGAGGTGAGCCCAGTAAGATGTTGGGGCTTCTTGCCTTATTTTGTAGAAAATAAAATTCACTCAAAAATATAGTAAATAGTAAAATAGAGTGAAGCCAGGAATCAGCTCCTCATGAACCAGTCATTCTAATCATGGTGGGGAAGGCAGCTGGGAGAATTATTGATGGTTAATCTCTCCAGTCAGCAGCCAAAGGGGGTCCCATGGGGTGGATATCCCTGCTTGGGGGTCTTTCTTTAATTTCAAATTCTGGGAGCATGTGATAATGGGAGAAAGGCGCTAAAAGAAACATTTATTGAGCGAGAAGTTTCTCAACCTTAACACTATTGACATTTTGAGCTGGATATGATTCTGTGCTGTGGAGTGACTGTCCTGTGAATTGTAGGATGTTTAGCAGCACCTCTAAACCGGAGTCAGTAGATTCCAGTAGAACCTTGCTTCTACCACCCCACCCTCCACTGTGACAACTAAAATGATCTCCAGACATTACCAAATATGCCCTGGGGGCAAAATTGCCCCTGACTGAGAATCACCTGGCTAGTCTCTGTGCTGGGTGCTTCACTAACATTATCTCAAGTAAATCTCACCACTGCCAGGCCTGACCCTCTCCATCTGACAGACGAGAGACCAGGTGCAGAGCACTTGCAGAACTTGTGTAGGATTCATAAAGCTAATCAGTGACAGAGCTGGGAGTTGACAGGGGTCTTTTGGTTATACCACACCACCAGTGGAACAATGTTTTCCATGTTTCCCCTGACATGTCTTCTAGGGAACAGTCACCGTATGTGGCAAAAATAGACTTTGGGTGTGACTTCATGAGCATTTTAGAAGGCTTCCTTCTCCTCCCTCTTCCTCTTTAGCTACATCAGGTATTTCAAGACTGAGAGTCAATCCTTTAGCTTAAGGTACATTTTAGCTTGAGTTAAACCTTGGCCTACTGGGGGAAAAAATAGAACCTGGAAGGAATGATATATTAAGTCAATTCCTATCTCAGTAAGAATGAATTCACCAGATCCAAACTCTTTAGAAAGGAGTTGATTTTCACTACCAGCCCTCATTGAAATTAGAATAGGACTGGGGTGGGATACTTGGTAGAAAATGCAAGGTCCCCCATCCTCCTTGATATTAGAAATATTAGAAAATAACATTGTACACACTAATTATGTTCTAAATGAATTAGCTCTTTTATCCTTGAAGTAATACTCTTATTAGAGTAAAATTTACATCACCAGTAGTATTCTGTTTGGCTCATTCTGCATAGAAGATATTACTGCTACATAAGAACCTAAATACTACTAAATGTTTATCATTGTAATTACTGCTATTCATCAATGTAGGGCTTTCATGATACTTACCTAGAAATTTTAATTATTCCTAAACAGATCTCCCTGTCTCCACTCTCCATCCTTTCTATTTATCTGGTCTCTATCCTTCACATTTATGCAAGACATTTTTCTATATTGTAAGTCTGCCCATAACTCTCCCTTTTCAATCCTTCAAAGGACCCCTCTTGAACTCAAGATAAATTTCAAGTTGGTTGGCATGACTCACAAGGCTTTTCTTAATATGGGTTAGACCTATTCTTTGCCACTTCCACATAAAGTTTCAATTATGCAGCTGCTCTTGATTGCCTTGTTCCTCTAAGTGTTGGCACATTCTGTATACTTTGCCTGGAATAACTTTCCCATTTTTCTCCAGCTGGACAACTTCTTCTTCTTCTTTTCTTTATTAGAGAAGTTGGGGGTTTACAGAACAATCATGCATAAAATAAAGGATTCCCATTCACCACCCCATCACCAACACCTTGCATTGGTGTGGGACATTTGTTAAAATTGATGAAAGCACATTTTCATAATGTACTATTAACTACAATTTAATTTAGGGGTCACTGTGTAGTTCCAAAAAACTTTTTTATTTTTAATTTTTATTCTGTTACCATATATTCAATCTAACATTTCCCCTTTTAATTACATTCAGATATGTATTTCAGTACTGATTATGTTCTCAGTGTAGTGCTACCGTTACCACCATCCATTACCAAAACATTTCCATCATTCCATATAGCAGGGGTTCTTAACCTTTTTTGTTCCATGGACCCCTTTGCCAGTCAGGTGAAAACCATGGACCCCTTACTAAGTCCACACTGTACTGTGTATCATTTAATAAATATATCACACCCGCACAAACACGTCCCCACAAGAATAATGTTTTTTTGAAATTCAGTTCAAACTCAAACACCCCTTGTTAAGAACACCTGCCATATAGGAACCCTGTATATATTAAGCTTTAAATTCCCATTCTCTATCCTCACCTTATCCCCTGGTAACCTATATTCTAGATTCTGATTCTATGAGCTCACTTATTCTAATTGTTTCAAATCAGTGAGCTCATACAATATTTGTCCTTTGGTGTCTGGCTTATTTCATTCAACATGATGTCTTCAAAGTTCATCCATGTCACACGTATCCTTTTTATCCTTTTTATCACTGAATAAAATTCCATTGTGTGTATTTAGCATCCTTTATTTATTAGTTTCTTGGTCGATGGGCACCTGGATTACTTCCATCTTTTGGCAATTGTGAATAATGCTGCTATGCACATCAGTGTACAAATATCTGCTTGAGTCCCTGCTTTCAATTCTTTTGGGTATATACATAGAAGTGGGATTACCAGATGATATGGCAGTTCCATACTTAGCTTTCTGAGTCAAACCATCTTCCACAGAGGCTGCACCATTTTTCATTGTCACCAGCAATGAATAAGTGACTCTATTTCTCCACATCCTCTCCAATACTCATTATTTTTTTTTTTTAAATAGAAGACAATCTAATGGGTATGAAATGGTATCTCATTGTGGTTCAGAATTACATCTCCCTGATAGCCAATGATGCTGAGTATATTTTCATGTGCTTTCTGGTTGTTTGTATATTTTATTTGAAGAGATGCCTATTCAAGTCTTCGGCCCATTTTAAAATTAGTTATTAAATTGAAGGATTTCTTTATATATTCTGGATATTAAAACTTTATCAGATATGTGGTTTCCAAGTATTTTATACATTGTGTACTTTGTTGTTTTACTTTCATGATAAGTCCTTTGAAGCATGTGACAGTTTGAAGTTCTTTTATGAATCCCCAAAAGAAAAAGATTATGTTTTTGAACTAATCCATTCCTGTGGGTGTGAGACTCTTTTGAATGGACTACAACCCTGAGGTGTGACTCAGGTTGAGTCTCAGCCCTCTTGCTGGGTCTGGTAGAAATGGAGACACAGAAAGAGACACACACTCTGGAAAAGTGAGCTCTGTCATATTTGATCTGGCTATGTGAGAAAGAAAGGAAACTGCCATATTTGACCTTGCAATGTGCAAGAAAGGACTCCAGGTTTGCCCACAGCTAACTTAAAGGAGAGAAGCCCCAAGAGGCTCAAAAAGCTGAGGCTCAGGGAACGACCATATGCCTGATAGCTCACAGATGAACTCAGGAAGAAAGTGGAGCAGCCAAGACTGAGAGAGGAGGCCCTGTAAGAGACAAGCCCTATGGCTGGTTGCTCACAGTTGAGCTCCAGGAGATTCTGGAGGGGAAGGTAAAGACCTTGGCAGAGATTGGCAACCATCTTGCTTCAACATGGGACCGGATGACAGGATCAATAGTAGCTGAATTTGGTGAGGAAACACCTCTTATGGTGTTTTGATTTGGACTTTTCATGGCCTTGGAACTGTAAGCTTTTATCCCAAATAGATCCCCTTTATAAAAGTCAACCCATTTCTGGTAGTTTGCATCAACTGCCCTTTGGAAAACTAAAACAAGGCACAAAAGTTTTTATTTTGATGAGGTCCCACTTATCTATCTTTCCTTTTGTCACTTGTGCTTTGGGTGTGAAGTCTAAGAAGCTATTATCTAACACAAGGTTTTAAAGGTGCCTCCCCACATTTTCTCCTAGGAGTTTGATAGTTCTAGTTCTTTTATTTAGGCCTTTTATCCATTATTAGTTGTTTTGTATAAAAGGTGAGGTAGGGGTCCTCATTCTTTTTTTGTTTTTGTTTTTTTTCAAATGGATATCCAGACTATTTTTTTTCCTCAATGGAGTAGTCTTTGCTCCTTGTCAATATCAGTTGTCCATAAATGTGAGGGTTGATCTCTGAGCTCTCAGTTCAATTCTATTGGTCTATGTGTCTGTTCTTGTGCTATTAACATGCTGTTTTGATTTCTGTGGATTTGTAAGAAGTTTTAAGACCAGAAAGTAGGAGTCCTCCAAATTCATTCCATTTTTTTAAGATGGCTTTAGTTATTTAGTTATTACTGCTCCTTACCCTTCCATATACATTTGATGATTGGCTTTTCCATTTCTGCAAAGACATGTGCTGGAATTTTGATTGTGATTGTATTGAATCTATAAATTGCTATGGGTAGGATTGACATCTTAACAATATATTTAATCTTCCAATCTGTGAATTTAGAATGTCCTTCCATTTATTTAGGTATCCTTTGATTTCTTTTAGTAATGTTTTGTACTTTTCTATCTACAAGTCTTTTACATCCATGGTTATATTTATTTCTAGAAATTTGATTCTTTTAGTTGTCATTGTGAATGGGATTTTTTTCATGATTCCTTCTTCCTATTGTTAATTGATTGTGTATAGAAACACTGCTGAGTGAAGGAGGACAGACCACTACACCAGGCCCTTGTATTGATGATTGTACTTATGAACCTTTTCTTTTGAATTTGAAACTTAGCTTAGTATTATGTATTGCCCAAGAGTTATCTCCTGAAAGCCTCCTTGTTGCTCAAATGTGGCCTCACTCTAAGCCAAATTCACCATGTAGATTCACTATCTTCCCCCCAGCAAGGGACATGATTCCCGGGAATGAGACTCCCTGGCATATAAGGATTATTACCAAGCACTGACTAGTGATACATCTTGAAAAAGACTTTGACCAAGAGGGGGAAATGGTAAATACAAATGAGTTTTTATGGCTAAGAGATTTCAAAGTGAGTTGGGAGGTCATTCCAGAGGTTACTCTTATGCACGTCTCAGCAGGATCTCATCAACTGCCAGAGTAAACAGTGCCTCAAACAGTGGGCCTCCTGAGGGCTCTAGAGACATCTAGACAGTATAGGCAGGGCAGACAACCTCAGGAATTTGGCACCTTGTCACTGGGCCTTACTTTCAAATTTATGCCCCCTAATGTAACAGAGTTAGACTCATTTATAATTTCCCTGCACATGGTTCTTCTGCTCCTTTGATTTGAACCTATAATTAGCACTATACTTATTAAATATATGTCCCAGAGACTTAAATCTTTAGTCTGTTCATATGCCAATTGAGCCCTGAATCTCAGCAGAGTTGCAGCCAACACCTACGCTCCAGTTCATTGGACTCAGGACAACTAACAAAATGGTGATGATGGCCAATGCCTATCCCAAAAAACAGACAATATTTACAATGTAAGTAAGATAGTTCCATCCTTCTGCCCCATGGGATCTAAGGCCCCTTTCAGTCAGAAACAGAGTGGGCATCACTCTCCCAAAACTCTCAAATTTGGGCAATGAAAATTGGACTAAAGTAGATTTATTATTATTCTATTATAGACTTATTATTATTCAAGCAATGGAAGGACTTATATCATTGATAAAAAGGCAGTAGCCACCAGTGGTTCTGAGGGGATGGAGAAGGAAGAATAGGTGTAACATGGGGGCATTTGGGGACATAGAATGCTTCAATATGTGTTCATCAATTGTAACAAATGTACCACACCAATGAAAGATGCTGTTAATGTGGGAAAGTGTGGGATGGGGAGGGAGTGGGGTGTATTGGAATCCCTATATTTTTGATATAACATAAATGTAATCGATAGCTTCTTTAAAACTAAAAAATTTTTTAAAAATACCCACTACTGATTTTGGGGTGTTGATATTGTATCCCACCACTTTGCTAAATTCATTTATTAGCTTTAGGTCTGCCATAGAGTTTTCAGAATTTTCTGCATATAGGATCACATCATCTGCAAATAGGGAAAGTTTTACATTTTTCTTTATAATTTGGATGTCTTTTATTTCTTTTTCTTGTCTAATTGCTCTGGCAAGAACTTCCAGTACAATATTGAATAACAGTGGTGACAGTGAGTTTCCTCATCTTGTTCCTGATCTTAGAGGGAAAACTTTCAGTCTTTCACCATTAAGCAAGATGTTAGCTGTGGGCTTTTCATATATGCCCTTTACCATGTTGAGGAAGTTTACTTCCATTCCTAGTGTTTTAGTGTTTTTTTCAAGGAGGGTGCTAGATGTGCTCAACTGCCTTTTTTGCGTCAATTGAGATGATCATGTGTTTTTTTTCCTTCATTCTGTTAATGTGGTGTATTACATTAATTGATTTTCTTAGATTGAACCAACCTTGCATACCAGGGATAAATTCCACGTGATCATGGTGTGTAATTCTTTTAATTTGCTGTTGGATTCAGTTTGCTAGTATTTTGTTGAGGATTTTTGTTTCTATATTCATAAGAGATATGGAGACAATTTTTATAAACAACACCAAGATGTTGCTTTGTATGTGGTAGGTACTCGATAACTGTGGACTTTCCCACAGGAGAGTGGGACAGGAAAACAAAACCTGCTTATCACAAGATTGATCATGTAGGGTTTCAAGCTGTTCTGAGCTGCACATTCTACATGGGAAACTATTTATTAACTTATCTAGCCTGCCCACCCAACTTTCTTCACAGCTACAAATGCCTTTTGATAACAACTATGGATTATGAAAGGTGTTAGAAATGTGTTAGGAACAGAAGGTTCAGAATTCTATTCAGCTGTTAATAACATTGTGAGCAGTGTCAGCAACCAACAACATGAGCTAGTGCTGAGCTAGAGAAGACAGCCCAGTGGTACTGCCTCTGGGCTCATGCTCCTGTGGCATCCAGTCTCACTGGAGGTTATCATGGGTGCTGGGGCCACAAAGGTGAAACTGCCTGTGTGGTAGGATCACAGAGAAATCACATGCCTGATGTTATCTGGGAAAGGAAAAAAGTTTCCTTCTTTCTTGGCTATAGCAGCTTTATTTGTCAACCAAATATAGTACCAACTTGTCAGTCCAAATGGCCAGGGTGTGAAAGGAATTAACAAACACTTTATAATAGTACACACAAATCAAATACAGGCACTACTTGTAATCGGGTGAGTTAATTTTAAAAAGAAAAATAATGTAACTGGATTTAGCATCTCCTTTTCCCACCCAACCCTAGAAAAGGGGGTGCAGAATAATGTTTGTTAAGTTTGTCGAGGAAGATGGTGTTGCGTTGTCCCTGAATGGGAAGGGATAGATGGATATGCTTGCATTGGAGAGTTGGAAGCCATCAGGGTTTCTCCAGAGACAGGTGACAGGAGAGATTGGGATCAGTTCTTCAGCATGCCACAGTTGTGAGGCCCAGGATGTATAACAGATGGCCAGAACAGGATTTCCAAGAGATGGATGGCAAATGGCAAGTGCCAATAACCAGGGCTAGGTAGCGGTGTCCACTGATGTCTGCAGCAATCAGAAAAAATAAAGTTTGGGACCATCTTATCATTCCATGGAGGGAGAGAGAAGGGAAGCCCCCAAATGACTAAGATTGGTAGCTGAGATTTTAAGGAAGATTAAATTTCATTTTGAGAAATAAAGTAAAGTGACATTTATTGGTCTCTGGTAGCATACCAGCTACATATTCTTGGGGAGGCTAGAAACCTCATGGAAATATGACAATAAAAATAAATAGATTGCTGAATAAGCCCCAATAACAACCACTGTACCTAGGACTGCCCACAAATAGCATAATTTCTGTACTCTAAGTCCTTGCATTCTGAAGTATTCTGATAGTCTGCGTTTTTATAAAAATTTAAAATTAGTTTCTGCTCTCTAGCACCTGTTGTTAGGAAAGAAGGGAGTGGAAAAGGTAATTTGTGAACAACAGTAGATTTTGGATTTTATACTGAAGCCACATTCATGTATGACTCCCACTGGTCATCAATGTATAGTTTCAGAATGCATTCTGAAACTGAGAGTGCTGTTGTTAAGGGCAAAGCTCTCGAGTAAATGACAGACCTGGTTTGAATCTCCATTCTGCATCCTGGTAGCCGAATGACCTTGGCGAAGTTACTTAGCCCCATAATCTCAGAGTGTCTCCATCTGGAAAATAGAGGTCATTGTAGTACCTACCTCATAGCTGTGTTGAGGATTGAATGCGATGGAACTTGCACTTCAATAGAGGAGAAAGACAATAAACAGAGAAACAAATATATACTCTGGTGTTAAGTAATGAAAATGCTGTGAAATAAAGGCAGGGCAAGGGAATAGGGTGTGGGTCAGAGGATGGTGATGATTTTTGGTAAGGAGGTCAGGAGAGGCCCACTCCCTCGTTTGAGCAGAGTCGGGATATGAAGATGTGAGCTCACTTGCCTAAAGCACTTACTCTAGGTACCAGACCAAATGCCTGTCCATCTTTTTTCAGAAATACAGAAACTGACTCAGAACAAAGTCCCTGCTCATGAGTTCACAGGTTGGAAGTAGAGATTTTGAACCATCTAATATCTGAATCTCTTGAGTTTGCAAGGCTTTAGCAAAAAATGGTATAATAAGTTTTTAACTTGGAAGATGCCTTAACTAGCAAGAAACTACCCTTGAAAGATGGGTCTAGCAGATGTAAAGAATGAGATGTAAAAGAAACTAGGGGATTCAAGCAAGAAAGATAAAAAGAAATCAATAGGAGAGAGAGAGAAAGAGAGAGAGAGAGAGAATGGAAGATTACAGAAATGAGAATAGGTATGGGAAAGAAGAGATGCTTTTCTTCCTTTTGAAAATAAAAGATTTATTTTGAGTTAACAGGTTTCAGTGGGTCCTTGGTGGGTTCCTGGGCCTCTGCTTTCTTGCAGTGCACTAGACACCCTGCACTAGTGATCAAGCACCCAGCCTGTCCTGACCATTTGTTCCCAGTTCTGTAAGCCTCCTACCGCTCGGATATCAACTTTTGACATTTTCCATCGGGCAATTTATACACTATCACCTGCCAGCCTTCCCATAGTACTCGTGTTTGTTTGATCTCATACAAACTGCTCTCTCCAATCTGTTGATGAAATAATAAATCTGGGAACCTTTGAAGATAGTGTACCATAGAAGAGCATAAAGGAAAATCTTCTTTTGATATTTAAGCATTCAGAATGCTGTGTCTCCCCAGTGATGATCTGCTCTACATTGCGCATTGCCTTTTAGATGCATTTAGACAAATCCATCAAGCAAGTATCCCTAAAAGCCTGTAATTTTCCAGGCAATATGGGACACACCACATTGGTAATAGAAGATTCTTGTAAAGCAGCATGATCCTAAGCAAAGCTATCTATTTATTTTACTTAAATTGTTTTAAGCATTTTTGAGTTCCCGTTGCGATAGCAGGAACCTCACATAATTTAACATAAAGACATGGGACTGACCCTCAAAAATCTTAAAGTTCCGAAAAGCATGTTTATTTAGGATATTGATATTTCTAAAATACTTCTTTAGCCCTATTTGAAAACCTTTAGGGACACTCATTTGGTTGCTGAATACATTGTGTGCTCTTCATCCTGTAATTCAAAGTCTTCCCTAGTCAGGGCCCATCTACCTGTCCATCCTGCCTCCTACTTCTCTCCCATAAGAGTTCCCTTCTCTTACCACACTGCTAGGTTACAGCCCCAGACACTGTGGCCTTTCCAAACACAGTCCCTGTTATCCAAATCCTATCCACTCTTGAGGTCTTACCTCAAATCTACCTCCCACATGATTCCCCTCACAGCTCCTTTTAAAACGCTGGTAGTTCTTAATGTTTCCAATTGCTCTGTCCAATGCGGGAACCACTAGCCACATGTGGGCATTTAAATGTAAAATCATCACGATGAAGTAAGATTAAAAATTCAGTTCCTCAATTGCCCTAGCCACTTTTAAATTGCTTCCTGGCCACACAGGACTGTTGGCTACTTTTTTGGACAGATCATGAGGGAGCATCACGAGCATCCCAGGAAGTTCTACTGGAGAGTGCTACTCTAGCCTTTTGATTTGGTAACTGGATATGCTCATTCATTGAGGTTCCACTGTGGTAGGTACTTGGCCAAATCAATATCCTTTAACTCATTCAATCCTGTGAAGGGGCTACTATGACCAGCCCCATTTTACAAAGGGAAAACCTGAAGGTCTGAAACCCTGAGTGATTCACTCAAGGTCACACAGTTAGTGGGGGGACCAGGGTTGGGCACCCAGTTTCTCTGACTCCAAGACTGCGCTGGCGCTCCCTTGCCCTCCCGCCTCTTATTTGCTCTGTGATCGCTCTTGTATTGTACCTTTAGGCTTTATTACAATTAGTTGAAAAGGGCCTCCAGGTCATCCATTCCAATGCCCTCATTTCACAGATGAGAAAATAGATATTTCAAAATATGGGTAGCTTATCCAAGGTCACAGAGCCAGGACCCGCATACCAAGGCCCCTAACTGCCCTCTGGTGGTACTTCCTAAATCCACCCGTTTTCTAGCACGCAGGGGCTCCTTCATATGTTTGTAGCCCCACGGCAATTAGCACAGAGCCCTTGTGTTGGGAGAAGAGTGATATATATTTTTTTCACTGGACAGTGACAAAGGTACATGTCTATATTTCCCTACGGTTGTAAAGAGCAGAGGCCAGGAGGGATTTGTAAGACAAGGGTGTTTTTTGCCTACCTTCCTGGACAGCGATCTGGCTTCTTTTGAGGACATGCAACAGATGTGAGGTGGCATTAAAGGGCAGTGTGGTCGGCAACCAAGAACGATGATTCATTCATTCAACAACACTCATCCCATACCCCCAACCCCTGTCCGGGGAAAAAGCCTGTAATAAGGTGATACATTCAAGACTGAAACCAGAACACAGAGGATGCACTGGTAACAACATCCAGGCAGCCGGGATTGGGAGTTGGAAGAGCAAGATGTTGTCTTTTGCAAAGACAAACTCTGCAGCTGATGAACGGGCCTCCTAAGAGAATGCCTGGTAAATGCTAAAAGCAAGATCAATTTTTGACACTCTCTCCATGTAGGAGGGAGTCTCCTGACCTGGTGGAGGTGCCCCTAGCTATAGAACAGGCCACAGCCTCAGAGTTCCAGCTGGAATTTACCTACAGCTCTGCCCTCCCAACTCTCTCAAACAGCCGAAGTTCCCATTCAATGGAAATTTGAACAGTGTCTGATTGTTGGTGCACTCTGGGGGAAAGGAATAAAAGAAAGGGGCTGCTGAGGGAGGTTGTGAGGGAGGAAGAGGCTGGCTTCAGGGTGTGGGAGGGAGACAGTCTCTGGGTCAGGGCTGTTGGGATGACCTTCCAGAAGCCCTCTCTACTTTGCGTCTGCAGGACAGGATCGACCAGGAGACCCGACTGCCTTCCCCCTCTCCAGCCAGCTAACAGGAGCAGAGGTAAGTGGGAGCACAGCAATTATCTAGAAGTCTTTACAGACTCTGCATATGCATCCTTATCTGTCCCTGGGAACACTTCCCTTATCATGACCTGGTTGCCGGTCAGCTAGCCTCAGCAACACCAGGCACCTATAGCTTCTATCCAGGAACAGCCAGGACCCTTCCCAACTCTGGGAAGGGCATAGCTGCTGGCTCCTTAAGCACACCTCCTGCTTCAGCGCAACCCGAATTCACTCCCGCTTTTTCCTGCCTTTCTCTGTATACCGCCTCCTTTACCTCTGTTCCTGCTCAGCACCCCTTCTCCTCTTTTCCCTGCCACTGCCCCCTTCCAGGCCCTGGTCAGTATCTTCTGGATGCCTACTCTGGAGACAGATTCTCAATCATGCTGGCAGAAGGAAAAAGGGTGTGGGGGCGCTGTGCCTGCCAACTGGTCTCCTTGCTTTCTACCTTGTCCTGCTTCAGTCTATTGTTGGCACTGTCACCAGTGTGACCCTTTTAAACACAAGTTGAATCATGTCATCCCTGGCTCAAGCCCTCTAATAGCTTCTTCCATTCACTCTGAGAGGAGACGCTAAACTCCTTTGAAAGGATGATGAACCCAGCATGACCTGACCCAGATCTGCTGTGACCTCTTGGCTTCCTGTCTGGCTGTCTCTGCTCCAGTCCAATTGGCCTGCTCCCTGCTTCTCAAACATGCCAACCTCTCTCCAGCCAGGTCTGTGTCCTTGCTATCCCTCCCCAGACCTTTCTTCCCCAGGACACACACAGAACTTGCCCTTGGCTTCCTTTAGGGACCTGAGCGAAATGGTTCCCAAAGGTACAGTTATAAGAAGAAGGGGAAATGGATACAGGGCAGATGGAAACAGCCCACTTTCCCTGGATCCCTGCAAACACTTCCTAATCCCCCCTTGGAGTCATTCCGCCTGCATCCTGCAATCAACCAGAACTCACAAAAGTATGTCTTACGACATGCTACCCTCTAGTTTATCAATCTTCGGTGCTTAGAGGTTAAAGTCCAAACTTCTTAGACTAGCATTAAAAGCTCACTACAAATTGGCCTCGCCTTATCTTTCCCATCTTATCTTCTTGCAAACTCTCCACCTGGCCAGGCCGATCTACTCACTGCTCCAGTCTTCCCTCCCGTGCTTTTCTGGGGGCTGTCGTTCTCATCTTACAGATACCGTTTAAGTGTTTACCTCCTACTTGAGAACTTCCTTCAATACTGGACACACTTTGCTGAAACCCTGGATAGTATTTATTGTCCCTGGAATTCTCTCTATATTGCCTTCTATTGTTAGGTGTTCATACCAGACCTCCTTCCACCTCTATTGTAGGCCATTTGAGGAGAGGGATCCTTTTGCAAATTCCTTAGTAACCCAATAAATACCTTAGCATATTGTGGGAACCTTATAACTTTCTATTGATTGTTGAAACATTGCTTTTCCTAAATTTCAGACTTATTCCAAAGAGCTTACCTCTTCCTCACCAAGTCTTTTGGATGAACTTTAGACTTCTGGTTGGGCTTAACATTAGGGAGGAGTCAATGGGTCATTTGAGGAGTTAAACCCTAAAGAAACGTTGCACACTCTGTCTCCAACTTTCAACCATCTCTATCATCTGTCTAATCATTCTATCCATTTATCTAATCATCTATCTATATCTAGTTCTCTATCTTTCTGTCTGCCTGTCTATCTATCTATCCATTCACCTATCTATTTTTACCATCTCTCTCCACCTCCTTCCTGAAAGTCAGGATTTCCTCATCAGGGAAATCAGTCATAACCAGACCCCCACCTTGTTCACAGTTGCCCCTCCTACCAATAGGAGGGCTCTGTTAGGTTTGGAGAGTTCCCATTTTGCTAATCTCAGGGTCCCTCTTTTCAGCAGCTTTTCAGATTATCAGACAGAGTGGGCATGTGGATGGGGACACAACTATGGTCCTTTGGAACAGAGTGCCCATGAGTGGATAGGAATCCAGTAAAATGAAGAGTGGCTCTTTCTGATTAAACCTACCTTCAGAGCCAGCATTAGCCCAGTGAGAACCCCTTTTGGAAGCTTGAAGTAATTGACAACTGGAGGCCACAGAAGAAACAGGAATCCTCCAACAGGCAGAACCCATGAAAGCAGCCCAACATTTCCCTGCATGGTGTGCAGATGGACACAGCAATGAATAGAAAGAGAAAACCCCTTGCCTTCCTAGAGCTTACATTCTTATGGAAGAGACAGACAATAAATACATAAAACATGGTATGTGGGATGGTTATAAGTGCAGTGAAGAACAATAAAACAGAGAAGGGTACAGGGATTCAAGGAGTGAGTGTAATGACCAGTAATTTAAATAGAGCATCCAGGGAAATGTTTGAGGGAGATGAGGGAGCAAGCCGTGTGGTTGTCAGACAAAAGAGCATTCCAGGCAGAGGAAATATCAGGTGCCTAGTCCCAGAGTTTGGAATGTTCCTGATGGGTTTGAAGAACTGCAGGAAAGCCAGAAAGCCTGAGGGTGGTGGGGGTTGAAGAGGGGAAGAAAGGGTGTCAAGTGGGATATTGAAAATGGTACTGTAGAGAGGCTAGGAGAAGAGGAAGTTCAGGGAGGTCAGGTGGGGAGGAAGGGTTTGAGCTAGGACTGGAAGATGGTGGAATATGGATTTCAGAAGAAAGAAATCAGGGTGTTCTGGACATGGAGGAAAGGTGGAGAGCATAGCATATGCCCTGGACTTGAGGTCATCAAATGCAGACTCCAGTTCCACATCTCAACAACCATTTCCACCATTACCTTGGTAAGAGTGGCTCAGACTTCCAGTGATTGCAGCTATAGTTGCACCAGTGCAGTGTGGCAAGCGCTGAAGAAAGGTACGATTTCATTATCAGAGAGAGTCAACAAGTAATCTACAGAAACAGGTGGCCCAGGGACCTTGCCATTTCCCCTTGACCAGAGATGGGTGTGTGAACTACTATGCCCCATCCTGATTTAGGCTGGCCTCTCTGAACTGATGAACGCTTGTCTTTCTCTAATCACCATGAGATCAGAGTTAGGTTCCATTGTCCAACACATCTCAGAGAAGGGGAAATTGTGTGGGAGCAGGTAGGTGTTTTGTTTAAGGGGCCAAGGCAGGACTCTGTGGCTCGTTCCAACACTCTCCTACTGAACATGACCTGTTTTCAATAAGTTAGCCAAGCTTTTGTGATTATCTCTGTGATCAGGTGACACGAAGAAACAGGCAAAGCTGGGCTAACAGTTCTATCAGCTCCGACTCCAAAATTCCAGGGGACTTCCTCCTCAAGTCCATGGCCATGATCAAGTTCAGGCTCAGAGCTGCTGCAGGTGCTGGTGGTGAGAAACACCCACTCCCATGAAATGGCTGGGGAAAGCCAGGGATGGACTCAGGGATCGACCTTTCATCCAAACTGAACGGAGGTCCAAGAAGAAATT
Organism: Cabassous unicinctus; assembly: GCA_029593785.1. Classification (NCBI taxonomy): domain Eukaryota; kingdom Metazoa; phylum Chordata; class Mammalia; order Cingulata; family Chlamyphoridae; genus Cabassous; species Cabassous unicinctus. Next base: position 39,623 of record JAQZBX010000722.1, on the reverse strand, counting down.
ATTATGGGTGTTCAAATAAATAAATAAATAAATAAATAAATAAATAAATAAATGGTTCCTATCTTCTTCCCTTTTGCAGCACTATCTGAAAATGTGTCTACAAATATTACTACAACAATGACAATAATCCCTATTCCTACCATTGCCACCAGCACAGCTGCTACCACCGGGGGCTGCCACTGACTGAGTGCTTGCTCAACATGTGCCACATGCGAATCCCCATTGCTTACCGGCCTTGGTGTTCCCACGGATTCCAGCTGTGCTCAAATCCCATAGGTGAGACATAACCAGCCATTCAAGTCATCAGATTGGCTAAACATCCCTAAGAGTCTGAAAATGAAAAGAAAAAGTGAGTGTTCCTTTTTCCCTTTTTTATTTTTTTCACCTGCGCCAGAGAATAATGAAGCTTGCAGTCAAGAATTTTAAGCATCAACTTCAGTCAGGCTGGGTGGTTTATAGAGATTAACTTCTTCCCTGGAGTGTTCAGCAACCAACCAGAAGGCTCTCTCAAGTCAAACAATTTTATAATTAAGTGACAATTATTATTATTTGGAGTTTTTAAGTTTTTCTTCCTGGGTAGCCTAGAGAAAGATAAACAGCTGCAAGAATCAATAAACATCAAGGTCATAGGCTGAATTATTTACTGATTCTCTGCTATTTATCTTAAACTTTCCTTTCTACAAGGAAAAACTGTGTCCACTTCACAGAAGATTTAGAATGTACCTGGGTCAGTTTCGCAGTTGTTCCTACTGTCTTCACCTTTTAAGGGCTGATCAGCATTGCTGGCTCCCTGACAGAGGGTAGAGAATGAACGGCCCTAATGGTCAGGCTCAATGCTGAGAGGGTTCAGGTTAGATGAGTTCCAGCTTGGAGCTGGGGGACTCAGCTGTAGAAAGTACTGGGGTTGGGGATTGAGCAATAGAAAAGTGGGTCAAACACACTTAGTCCCATCATCATCCATGACCAGTATTTTCCTTCTGGATCTCTTAACCTTGTGCTTTACCCCTCTGAGCTACTCCCCCCACCCCCCGCCAATGCATTTTTCAAGCTGTGGGTCAAATGGATATTTCTATATCCAAATCTGTTGTTTCTCTGTTACAAAATCTTCAGGGCCTTGCTTGCTGTCTAAGGAGCATCTGCAACCATGCACTTCCTTACGAGCTCTGCAGCAGCCATCCCCTCTCTGCTTCCCTGGCCTCATAGTCTGCTACTCCCTGCCTTCACTGCCAAACTCCGGCCACACTTCCTTGAGCTCCTCAAAAATGCCATGATCTCCCCACTCAGGCTTGTTTCTGCAATTGGTCCTGCTTGGAATAGTTTCCCTCTGATTCCCAGGGCAAGCCCTATCCATCTTTAAGTTCTGACAGTCTGTCCCTTCTGAGTTTAGGCTATTTCCATTTCCTACGTGCTCCCAGAACACATCCCACTACCTGCATGATTGGCCTTTAGTGTGTCTTCCCTAAGCCATTGGAGGAGGTGAAGGACCATGGTTACACAAGTGGCTGTTAAGCCCCTAACAATAGTTCCATGTCTGACTCATTAAAAAAAGTCAATAAATATCTTGTAATTAAAGAAGAACTCTCACAAGATACTTTGGACCACTGAGAAGGAAAGAGGGTCAGAGAAAATGTTGCCTGGTAGAACGTTGTTATGAAATTTTGAGCCAGTCTGAAGAGCATCTTGCTTGCCTTTGATTGACCCTCACACTATCAGCTAATAGTTATGACTGTTTAAAGAAAGTGCAATGTATAAAATTAATATTAAAAACCTGATATATTAGGAGATGGGTATCTCTTTAGAAGAGGATTGTAATTCCTCTAAACAAACCTGTCCTTTGCAATGTATTTTACTATTGAACCAATTTGTATACAATCTTCAAAGAATATACTGTTCTATAAAGCTGTAGTGCACTTGTATGCAAATATATCCACCTTTTGTTGGATCACTAGCTCTTGCAGACCATTAATATATTTAACAGACATACAGTAATAAAAGTATGCTTAGAAGGACAGCCTGACCTTTACCAATTCTGAATCAATTGAGTTAGAAGAACCTGCACCCCAAATCAAATTGATCTATTGTTTTTTAATGTCCTTTTCAGGTACTTTCTCATTGTTCTTTAGCAGGTAAGACTGACAGGTAACTTTGGGTTTACAAAAACACCTATCACTTGTCTGTCTGGAGCCAAATAGTTGGATGGAAAACTGTTTGATATGATGTGAACAAACTGACTGGATAAATCACTCTGCTTCCCCTTTTCTTTTGGAGTTCCTGCTGCTCTGTAGACAAATTTAAGAGCACACGTGCTAAATGCTGCTTCAGGGGAGCGCACAGTGTGTGGTTTTCCTCACCTGGGCAGCACCACACGTTCTCCTGTTCAGAGGTCCTTCCCCTTCCTGGAGACCTCGGGAACTGACCTTGCCTCAAGGACAGGGACCAGATATTCTCTCCAGGTGTTCTCACCTGGCCCGCACATTCCCGTTAAGCAGTTTTCCCAGGACTTCTTGATTTCCACTAAGGGTTTAGGTCCAACGATGCATTCGTTTTCCCTCTTCTCTCTTCTCCACCCCAGCAACTATTAATGAACTCAAAATCAATCTGTCTGGTTGCTTGATGAGATGAGAGGACGTTCCCTCGTCTTCCAAGTGCTCAGAGGAAACCAGATGCAGCAGTCAATTTATTGTGAACTCTCTTTCTCTGCATCTCTATCATTGATTAAGTAATGCCTCCCTGGGGCTTGTTCCTGATCAAGCAGCTTTACAGAAGGAAAGTGTTGATTCTCCATGCAATCCTGGCTTTCCCTCTCTGCTCAGACAACAGCGAGGGATGGCATCATGTAAGCAAGGCAACTGGGTGCTAAGCTTGAGAGTCCTGGCTTTAATTGGAGAAAAGATTCATCTTGAGAAGAGATTTTCCAGGGTTATGTACACCACAGCCTCCACAGGGCCTGAGAGACTCTACAGGCTACTCCACTGGCTGTTTTGGAGGAGTCCAAAAAACTCTATAGCTGGCACCCAAGCCAGCTGTGCTGAGTGTTCCAATATCTAGTCCTACACATTGTCTTAAAGATTCTAAACCCTAACAGGCAGAGCCTGGAGGGGGGCGGTGTCTCTAATGACCACAAGGAGAACAAAAGGAAAGGACTAGAAGAGGAAGCAGCTGAATCTGGGAGGCCAGAAAGCCTGCAGCCCAGAAAAGGGACCAGGGCAACAATTAGGGATGCCTGTGAGGTATGGAGAGCAGGCACATGTGTTCTCTTTTCATTGATTAGACAAGCAAGACACGGAAGTGTGAGGGGCTCCTCCCAAGCCATACAAGCTGGTCCTAATATCCAATTACATTTTTTCCCACATTTAATACTTATCCCTAGAGACTCTACACTTTCTTAGAGATTAGCAATAAACTGCTTTGCTCTTTAGAAATAAGTTGATTTCCTCATGGATAAAGTTAGCAAGCATAAAATAGGAAGCTACTAAAGTAGGGTTAGATTCTCTTTTCAGAGTCCCAGTCTCCAGTTTGAAAAAGTGATAGCAAATTTCTGATTGTTTTCTTTAAGTAGGGATAATCCAGGGCTTGCATGTGAAATCTGAGTTACTGTGCAGTTACCAATTCCGTGGGCCAAAGAAAATTAAGGAGGTATTATTTTAGTTAGGCTTTATTTTAAGCTGCTATTACAGAGAGATCCCCCACTACAGTGCTTAAACAAGAATAAAAATCTCAAGGGTTTTTATGCCAGTGGCAAGGCAGATAGAAGCCTGGGACTCAAACACTCCTTCTAGAGGCACAGGCAGAAAGTGGCAGAGACACACAGCCAAGAGAGGCTGAGAACTGGAGACCCCACTGGGTGCCAATGTTTCTAGCTAAAATATTGAGAGTTTTGTTATTAAAAGAAGAAGGGTAAAATGGTATTGGTGGACAACTAGCAGTTTCTGTCTCAGGTATTTACCTAGAAGTAAGGCAAGACAACATGGAACTCAAATGAAGAAATTAGTCTACAGCTTGGACTGAAATCATGATTGAAGACAAAAGAAAACAAGGAGAAGAGAACTTGAGGAGGGTGAAAAAGCAGTTATCACAGACCTTGAAAAAGAGGGTCAAACACAGATTGTGTATATTTCCTCATTTCCTTCTTTTTGACTAAGATTTTCTATGATTCCATTCCAGTATTGGCTTATTAACAATACCTCTTGTTTTGTGTTTTAGTGGTTGTTCTAGAGTTTATAATATGCATTTATCTTATCAAGGACTACCTTGAAAGAATATTATACCATTTCATGTATAATGGAAGATTCTTACACAAAATACTTCCTTTAACCTCCTTACATTCTTTGTGCTATTGCAGTCTGACATTTTACTTCTACATATATTATAAAATCCCACATTACTTTGCTATTATATTTGCTTTAAACATTCATTTATCTTTTAAAGAAATTAAAAGATGAGGACAAAAGAGAATATATAATTTTAAGTCTTTGTGTAGATCCACGTTTCCTTCTGCCCAAATAACTTCCTTCAATATTTCTTGTAGGACCGATTTACTGGTGATAATTTCTTTCAGTTTTTGTTTGAAAAGGTTTTATTTTGTTTTCATTTTTAAAGGATACTTTTGCTGAATCTAGAATATTAAGTTGACAGGTTCTTTGTTTTCCTCAGTACTTTAAAGATATTTTTCTATTGATTCAAGGCTCACATAGTTTTCTGCTTTCAACATTACCTTCATCTGTCCATAATGTGACTTTTTTTTCCTCCAGTGGTTTTTAATGTTTTCTCTTTACCACTAGTTTTAAGCAATTTGCTTATGGTGTGCCTTAGTGGATTTTTCTTTGTGTTTATCCTGTATAGAGTTCATTGAGCTTCTTGGATTTTGCTTTTGCAGTTTTCATAAAATTTGTGAAACCTTAAGTCATTTTATTTTTCAAATATGTTTTATGCCCCATTCTCTCTCCCTTCAATTGCTTGTAAGTTAGACTACCTTTGTTCTCCCCAAAGTAATGAGATTCTTTTCATTTTGTTTCATTTTTTTTCTCAGTGTGCTTCATTTTGGATAAATTCTGTTACTATGCTTTCCAGTTCACTGATCTTCTCATCTGCCTTGTCTAATCTGCTATTAATACATCCAAGTGAAATTTTCCCTTGATATGTTGTATTTATTTTTCATTTCTAGGTCTAGTGTTGGAAAACATTTCCGATAAAGGGCAAGGTTATAGATATTTTAGGCTTTGCAGGCCATATGGTCTCTTTTGCATGACTTAGTACTTAACACAGACTCAAGAAGATCCACATGCAGATTTCTACAGCTCTTTTCTACATTGTTCCCTGCTCTCTAGAACCCTATCCTACCTCTTCCAGCTGCCACAGTTTCCTTGAGTGATATTCTCCATTTAAATAATTCTGATAGGTTTGGTGATCTCTGACCTGTTTTATGAATGTTACTCCAGGTTCAATGAAATTTGACATTATGAGATTATAAAGAAGTAGTATTTATAATCTCATTTTAAAATAAAGAATGGCTAATGTTCACTAAAATGGGTTGACTAAAATATTCTGCTGAGCACCATTGTATTTTGTTCAATATTGTTGAACAAAATATTTTTACTGAAAAGTCAAAGTGACTATAGCAAGTATGAATCTCAATATTTAACTCATTTTTTCCACATTCACTCCAGTTTTAAAACATTTATGACATATATGCTGGGAGCCTCACCACTATGAGGGAAAAAAGAGGTATATTCTCAGTTAAGAGTGTTGTATGTCTATGTGTGGACTCTAAAGGAAAGCTAATAATTGAAGCTTGATACATGACCATGGGAATTCCTTCAGTGAAAAAATACTGAGCAGCATCTTGAATTGTAGATGACAGGAGATATATATTGTCAACTGTGTATCTTAGATCCTTAAGGTTAGAAAGCAGACAGGAGTGAAGATTATCTGGACTTGAAGTTAGAACTCACCTCCTGAGTTTTATGGTAAAGGTAAAGATAAGAAAAGGGCAAGATATCTGAGGCATTTTAGAAGGTCTCATTTTGGCAAGCAATCAAGGTATTTTGTTGGACTATCTCTAAAAGGGGTCACATACTGAGGATATAGTCACACCAGGGTTTCACTAAGGGACATTTCAAAAATTGTGCAGGTGGGAATTACAATCAATCAATGGGACAATCACCACATTAATGGCTTCATTTAAAGATCAAGGCCAGAGTTATCAAACAGAAGAGCCAAGATATCAGTGAGGTACACAGTCTTGAGGACATGATTTCCAATTTGTTTTTGGGAATCATTTAAGGACCTACTTAATTAGTAGCAGGTCTCATACTATCTGAAAAAAAATATGCCTATTATTCTTCTTCATGGGAATACCTTAGAATACTTAGAAATTGAGTAAATATTGGTGTTAAAGGTAGAAGTATTTGAGAATGGAAAAAAACTTCATTTGAATGTAATTCTATGGAGCTAATCAGGATTTGTGTGATTATATGTGTGTGTATACACACACACACACACACACACACACACACACACACTTACATTTCCCCTTGAAACGAAAGTAGGAGATTCCTACCAGCATTCTTTACTTCAAAAGATGCTGCTATTGGGGATTACATTGGAAACCATTAGCTGAGACCAAAGAAGATCATTTTAATTAGTGCAGTTTAGGTAAGGTCCCAGCCAAAGACAGATAGTCCTGGTTCAGAAGGATTTGGAGGAATTCCAACAAGATGGATTGCCAATGCCATTCCTGGAAGGTAGGAATCCTTTAAGAATCTGTAGGGATCAAGTTAATCTAATCAACTTTAGAAAGTGACTTTATCTCACTGTGATTCCTAAGCAAGCTTATATTTTTGTTTAACATTTTTTTCAGATCCTGGAAATAATATGTGCTCCTGTTCTGTGTTTATTCGAGATAAAATTCGGGAGGAAAATCATTTTGTGCTATGCTTTTACTTGCCATTAGAATATGGAATTTGGTCATGTATAGTCCATGGGCTTTCACTCCTGGTAAAAGAACTGGCGTTGAAATTACTTTGAATTCATTCAAGAAATACAACAAGTCTTTTTCATGAATCAGAGATATTGCTAGGTAATGGAGGTACAGAGATGAACAAGACACACATGATTATTGCCTTCATAGAGCTCAGTCTAGTTATAAAGATATTAATCAGAAATCACACCAATTATGTGATGACAATTGTGATAGATTCTGTGTATGTGTGTGGGGGTCTAAAGTGCTCAAGAATTTAATTTAATTTAAGATTTGAAGGCTCAGAAATGAAAGATGAGAAGTTAGGAGAAAAGGAGAAAGAATGGGGTAGGCATGGAGATAAAATACCTTCTAAGGAGATAGAATAGCATATGTGAAGATCCAGAAGTGAGAAGGAGATTGATAAATTTGAGGAAAGAGAAAAGGCCAGTGTGATGGGACCAAAGTGAGTGAGAGGGAGATCATGCAGAGATGACGAAATGACAAGGAGCTCAACCACGATGGACCATAAAATATATTCTAAGAACTTTGAACTTGATTCTAAGATCAATGGGAAAACATTGTAAGATTTTAAAGCATGATAGTGAAATGATCATATTTGCCTTTTTGAAACAGAATTGATGGGAAAGAGGTAAGAGTGGATGTGGAAAGTATTGCAGAAGGATAAGAATGAGCTGAGATTTCAATAATTTACAGATAGTCTTTCATTCTTTAGCCCTTCTGCATTGTGTAACCAAATTAATTGCTCTTTTGAAACATGCAGGGAAAAGAAGCCATTTTATTATGTAAGTAGAAAAAGATAAAAAGAGAAAAATGGTGCAAATTAACCTCTCCCCCGATCCTCATTAAGCCAAACCCCAAGGGTCTAATATAGTCTTTCCCAGGGGGAACCTGGCTTATGTTGCCCACAGTGTTAATGGTTGCTTTGGGAGCTTAGCCCCAGCTTCCTCATCATGGAGAGAGTTGGGACATAGAGTTGATGATGAGGGGGTCATTTAAATAAATTTAGATACTATATTAACTTCAGCAACCCTAGTTTTCAGATCCTGGAAATAAGAGAGCTCAGTTCCTCTCCTGCCCCTTCCAGTTAGAAGAAAACCAGCTTTTCACTGAACTGCCTCCCTGAGTTACATCTGAATCAAGGGATTCCTCTCTCATGGACTTCTTTCCCAGACTTATTTTCCCCTAGGATCCAGTAAGGGGAGGAGGGCACTGGGGTCTTAACTATCATTGGCTTATTGGCTCGACACATCTCCCTTACATAGAGGGACAAGTTTAATAAATTAACAAAGAAATCCTTTATATGGAATATATTAACCATAATAAATTACATTTGATTCATGTTATCTTAGAGCCAAGCACATTGAGTATTTGAATTTCAACATTGGTGTGGCCTTGTTTTTGTTTGTGAAAAAGAAAAAAGAGAAAGAAAAATCAGTAGAGGAAAGTTCCTGTGTAGAGATTGAAATATGTTTCATTTTCTTTTCTTCCCATCATCTAGAGTTATATACCTCTCTCTCTCTCTCTCTCTTTCTCTCTCTCTCTCTCTCTCTCTCTCTCCTCCGCCCCCTCTCTCTCTGTCTCTCTCTTAAAGGATATTTTAAATGTATCCTTTATGAGAGACTTTCTCTGTGATAGGATCATTTGAGTCCAAAATGACTCCAGATATACTCAAGCTTAGTTTCCATTTCTCATTTAAGAGAATCTCCAGAAGAGTCTAAAGGAATAATGTGGTGTCTGGGCATGAAACATTTTTTTATTGGTCTACAATAAGATAAACAAATGGAGAGCAAGCATTTAGAAACTCTCATGCAAATTTGACTACTGGTCTAGGGTTTTATATGTCTTTCAATTTTGTTTTCATTTTCCTGGTTATACTGTTCATTTCTGCTATACTTTACAAAGAATTGGTCCTCAAAGAAAGAAAATCTGGCCATTTTTGCCTCTGTACTATTTTCTGCAACTTTCTATGACTCTGTAATTATTTCAAAATAAAAAGTTAAAAATGCAAAGGAATATGTAAAAAACAAAACAAAAAATCGGTTCTTCACCACAGATAGTTAGAAATGCATTAATCTAAAGCACCAGCCTTGGACTTTTATAGCTATGCTTGGTGAGCATAACAACAACAACAACAACAATAACAAAACACATACATTAATGGTCAGTAGTTAAAGCTGGATCCATCAGGATGTAATATATTGCTGCTTTTCTTTTTATCCATTATCTATTGCTACATCAATGCTGAGAAAGAATATCAAGCAAACAAATATTAAGCTTAACTGGATAAAATAGTAAACATTTATTAGCTCATTGGCAGATCTTCTGGGTGGGGCTCATGCATGATGGTGGCTTGGCTGGAGAATGACTGGTCTCAGATGGCCTGGGGTGGGACCAGTAGGTTCTGCTCCACGTGGTCTCTCACTCTTCAGCAGATCAGCTGGGGCTTGTTCCCAAGGCTGAGGCAGGGTTCCAACAGTTTCAAGTGAGTAGGCAGAAGTATACAAGTCCTCTTGAGAGTTCAGAACTGGCACACTGCCACTTTCACCACACTCTACGGACAAGTCACAAAGCCAGACCATATTCCAAGGATGGAGCAATGGGCTCCACTTGCAAAGGTAATAGATACAGAAAGGGAAGGAATTAGGGCCATTAGGCAATCAATCTCCAAGTTCTGGCTAATTTTCTTAGTCTCCTCATTCTCCAGGATATCTAAGGTGATATCCGATCCCTTGGAAGCTCGGGCCTGACATCCCTGCCCTAAGGGCTGTTGGTGAAATACTGCCCCTCCTCCTCAAGGGATGAGAATAGACATAACTAATTTATTACTATACTCTGATGATGAACTTGGATGTGGCTTTAAAGTCCTTCAGAATTGGAATATAAATTGAAATCTATCAGTCAACACTGTAGATATGGACAGTCTGGGGAGCTCAAGAGCTACAGCTCCTTCTGAGGCCAGTGGATGGGGTAGTGTTTGGTTAAATATAGGTAACCCTGCCCCTCAGGTATTAGTCTTGACCTCTCAAGTATTATTGAGGCCCGATTACAAGGCCCAACTGAAAATCAGAGCAATAACCTGGTCCTTGTCAAGGAAAACTTATGTTCTCCATCTTAGGGCAGATTGCATTAGGCTGCATGTGGGGTTCTTTGTGTTTCTCTGGGTTAAGATATTAGCATACCTTGGATATAATGCACGCTTGGCTCCAGACCACCACAAGAGAGCAAATATTGCAATAAACTATCACAAATTTTTTGGGTTCCCGGTGCATATAAAAGTTATGTTCACACTACACTGTGGACCATTAAGTGTGCAATAGGATTATGTCTAAAAAACAATGTACATACCTTAATTTAAAATACTTTCTTGCTAAAAAATGCTAACCATCATCTGAGTCTTTAGTTAGACATAATCTTTTTGCTGGTAGAGGGTCTTGCCTCAACGTTGATGGCTGCCAATTGATCAGGGTGGTAGTTGCTGAAGATTGGGTTGGCTGTGGCAATTTCTTAAAATAAGACACCAATAAAGTTTGCCACATCGATTGCCTTTCCTTTCACAAAAGATTACCCTGTAGCATGTGAAGTGATTTGAGAGCATTTCACCACAGTAGAACTTCTGTCAAAATTGGAGTTAATCCTCTTAAACCCTGCTTTATCAACTAAGTTTATGTAATATTCTAAGTACTTTGTTGCCATTTCAACAATGTTCATAGGATATTCACCAAAAGTAGCTTCCATCTCAAGAAGCTACTTTCTTTGCTCACCTATAAGAACCAACTCATTCATTACAGTTTTATCATGAGATTGCAGCAATCAAGTCACATCATCAGGCTTCACTTCTAATTCTAGTTCTCTTGCAACTTCTGCTACATCTGCCATGACTTCTTCCACTGAAGTCTTGAACCTCTCAAAGTCACTTGTAAGGGCTGGGATCAACTTCTTCCAAACTCCTGTTAATGTTAATATTTTGACCTCCTTCCATGAATCACAAATGTTCTTAATGGCATCTATAATGGTGAGTCCTTTCCAGAAGGTATTCAATCGACTTTGTCCAGATCCATGAGCAGAATCACTGACTATGGCATTTTAGCCTTACAAAATAGCATTTTTTAAAATAATAAGACTTAAAAGTTAAAATTACTTCTTGATCCATGGGCTGCAGAATGTATGTTTTGTTAGCAGGCATGAAAATAACTTTAATTGTACATCTCTGGGGAGCAGATGTAGCTCAAGTGGTTGAGTGCCTACTTCCCATATACGAGGTCTGGGTTTGATCCCTGGTACTTCTTAAAAACAAACAAACAAAACTCTCATTGGGGAGCAGATGTAGCTCAGTGGTTGAGCACCTGCTTCCCGTGTACAAAGTCCCAGGTTCAATCCCTGGTACCTCCTAAAAATAAAAAAAATTGTACATCTCCAGCAGAGCTGTTGGATAACAAGACGGATTAGCAATAAGCAGTGATATTTTGAAAAGAATCTATTTTTCTGAGCAGTATGTCTCAACAGTGGGCTTAAAATATTCAGTAGACCATGTTGTGAACAGATGTGCTGTCATCCAGGCTTTGTTGTTCCTTTGATAGAACACTGATAAGGTAGATTTGACATAATTCTTAAGGGTTCTAGAATTTTCAGAATGGGAAATGAGCATTGGCTTCAACTTAAAGTTACCAGCTGCATTAGCCCCTAACAAGAGAGTTGGCCTGTCCTTTGAAGCTTTGAAGCCAGGCATTGACTTCTTCTTCTTTAGCTATGAAAGTCATAGATGACATCTTCCAATATAAGGCTGGTTCATCTACACTGAAAATCTGTTGTTTAGTGTAGCCACCTTCATCAATTGTCTTAGCTAGATCTTTTGGATAAGTTGCTGCAGTTTCTATATCAGCACTTGCTATTTCATTTTGTACTTCTACATTATGAAGTCAGCTTTTTTCCTTAAACCTCATGAACCAACCTCTGCTAGCTTCAAACTTTTCTTCTGCAGCTTTCTCACCTTTCTCAACCTTCCGAGAACTGAAGACAGTTAGGGCCTTACTGTGGCTTAGGTTTTGCTTTATGGGAATGAAGCTTGTTTGATTTTCTGTCCAGACCACTAAAACTTTCTCCATATCAGCAATAAGGCTGTATCACTTTTTATCACTTGTGTATTCAATGGAGTAGCACTTTTAATATCCTTCAAGCAATTTTCCTTTGTGTTCATAACTTGGCTAACTATGTAAATTTGATGCAAGAGGGCTGCCTTTTGGCCTTTCTCAGCTTTTGACATGCCTTCCTTACTAAACCATTTCTAGCTTTTAATTTAAAATGATAGAAACTTCCCTTCATTTGAACACTTAGAGGCCATTGTAGGGTTATAAATCGGCCTAATTTCAATATTGTTGTGTCTCAGGGAATAGGAAGATCTGAGGAGAGAGACTGGAGATGGCTGGTCAGTGGAGAAGTCAGAAAACACAGAACATTTATCGATTAAGTTTGCAATTTTCTCTGGGCGTGGTTTTTGGCTCCCCAAAACAATTACAATAGTACCATCAGAGATCACCGATCACAGCTCACCATAACAGATATGATAATATTGCAAAAGTTTGAAATATTGCGAGAATTACCAAAATGTTACACAGAGACACAAAGTGAGCTCATGTTGTTTGAAAACGGCATCAATAGGCTTGCTCAAGGTCGGTTTGCCTCAAACCTTCAGTTTGTAAAATACAAACCTTCAGTTTGTAAAAAGGTCGGTTTGCCTCAAACCTTCAGTTTGTAAAATATTGAGTCAGGTTATTATAGGGAACAAGGGAAGGTGGCTGATAAGAATAAAGCCATAACAGCTGGGACCCCACCCTTGGTCACAACATAGCCACGAGACTCTGCCTGGAAAGCCCCTGAAGGAAGGCCACTACTTGAGAACAAAGTCATAGCCATTACAGCTGAAAAGCCTGCCAAGACACTAGTCACAGTGTCCCATTTGAAACTCCTGGGCTCAAAAGATGCCCTGGATAACTCCAAACAGAAAAGCCTCCCCATTGGTCCCCTAAAAGCTCCAGGTAGAAAGGCAACCAATCAGGACAGCAAATAGCTGAGATCCTTCCTTAATATGGAGAAGAGGGTGAAGGAAAGTCCTTAAGAAGTCCTACCCCAGTGTATTAGTCTCCCAAAGGAGTGCCAATGCAATGTTCCAGAAATCTGTTGGCTTTTATAAAGAGTATTCGTTTGGGGTAGAAGCTTAGTTACAAGGCCTTAAAGAGTCCAACTCAAGGTTGCTTTCTAACCAATGTCAGTTGCCACATATTGAAGCAAGATGGTTGCTGATCTCTGTGAAGGTTCAGCCTTCCTTTTTCGGCTTCCTGTCTCTCAGCTGCAGGCAGGCAGAGGGCTTGTCTCTCTATCCTGGCTTAGGGCTCGTTTCCTTCCAGGCCTTCTCTATCAGTCTCAGTAGTTCTGGTCTCTTCCCAAAGTCAGCTGGAAACTATCAGGCAAACGGCTTATTTCTCCCAGGGGCCCTAGGATCAAAAATGACAGAGTTCTTTCTCTTCCATCATGTCTTCTTGAGTGAGTGTCATTTTATATCAGACCCACCAAGGGGGTGGGGACTCAACCTGAGTCATGCCTTACTGATGTGGTCAAATCAAAAAGGCCCTGAAAACAATCTTAACCATTAATCTAATCAGGGTCCCTCAACTGAATCCAATATAATCAAAGGGTATCTGTATCAGTCAGTCAAAAGGTGCTGATGCAAAGTACCAGAAATCTGCTGGCTTTTATAAAGGGTATTTATTTGGGGTAAAAGTTTACAGTTACAAGACCCTGAAGGGTCCAACTCAAGGTTGATTTCTCATCAAAGTCAGTAGCTACGTGTTGAAGCAAAATGGCAGGCAATCTCTCCTGGTCTCGCCTTCCTTCTTCCTCTTTAGGCTTTATGGGCCCAGCTTCTTCCAGTCTCAGCTGTAAGCTGGCATATGGCTCATTTCTCAGAGCTTCTCAACTGCTCTTGTTCTCTTCACGAGGTCAGCTGTAAACTATCAGGTGAATGGCTCATCTCTCCCCAGGCTCCAGGATCAAAACTGATAAAGTTTTCTCTTCTTCTTCTGTATCTTCTTCTGTGTGTCTTCTTGAGTGAGTGTTTATATAGCCCACCAAGGGGCTGGGGACTAAATTGTTACATCTTACTGACAGGGTCAAATCAAAGTCCTAATCTTAACATAATTTAATCAAAGACATCTCAGCTGAATCTAATACAATCAAAGGGGATCATGCCCAGAGGAACAGACCATTACAAACATAATCTCTCTTTTAGAAATTCATAAATAATCTCAAACTGCCATAGCATCACACCCAGAGGAACAGATTTACAAACATAATCTTTCTCTTTTTGGGATTCACAAAAATAATCTCCAACTGTCACACCTGGGGCCCCACATGCCCTCTCAGCCTGTGGCATTCCCACACCCATGTCTTGGGTGTGTATTTTTCCTTTTACTCTTTTTTTCAATAAACTCTACTCACTTGCCTACCCTATGGCAAGTCTTTAAATTCCTTTATGCAATGTAGCCAAGAACCTAGAAACCCAGGGCTTTCCACTAACAATATCTGCAAAGTGCAATAAAGCAATGTGCAATAAAGCAAGGTGTGCCTGTATATGTATTTTATGTTAGTTTGGGGGTGATTAAGGGTAGTAGATGTGATGACAATAATTGAAATTCTAGGGAATGTTGCAAACTAAAACTGGATGCATTAGGAGACATACTGGGTCTGAATTTAGAGTATTCATAAAAGCAGTAAAAGGTTGAGGGAATTGGAAGCTGCAAAGGACTATGGAGTTTACAAGGAGTTAAAGATTTCCCATGTGCAGGAAGGATGTCCTTACTTACTGGGTCCCACGGCTTCAGAGAGTATGGCTGAACTCAGCACTGGTGAGCCTCAGAGATTGGTTGGAAGCATGTGCAAGATTCTTGACAAGGGAAAGTTCTTCCTGGCTTGGAATTAGCTGAAGTTTGTCTCCATAACAATGATCAAGCTCCCAAAGAACAATTATGGAACCCTGGGCACTTCAGAGAGGTAAACACTCTTAATCAGCTATTCTTCAGTAGTATTTCTATGCTAGACAAAAACTGGTAAAACATTATATAATCATACTGAATCTATTAACACTTATGGGATAGTAACCCCATTTCTATAGAGAGCTGAGAAAGGTTAAGAGATTTGCCCAAGATTACATGGAGAATAAGCTACATATTCCACTCGGACATGGGACAGTAAAACCCATATCCTTAACCACTACATTATATAGCCTCTCAAGGACTTGACAGCTTTGGAAAAGGTGGAAGTGGGCCTAGTTTGTTCCAGAGATAAATAAAAGCTTCAGTGGTCAAGAGAGGAAGCATTGGATGCTCAGGAAGATTGAGGGGTCCTTCAAAAATGAAAGGACCCTCAGTGAACTTCCCAGTGTGCCTCAGTGTAGTATAATGAAAACCTTGACTGGTCCTTTTCCCTAGGGAAGCAGTCTCTTAATCTTTGGAATTTCCCATAATAGGACCATCATTTGTTCTTCCTGCTGGACCCAAAACCACACCTGATAATTCATAAGCTCAGGAGATGACTGAGTGGGGCCATCTACACCTGTAGCCTTAGGAGGTTGGGCCACACCAGAAGGACTGACCGTGTCCTTAGGTGGTTGGGCAGTCACATCCTATCAACCCAACTTCCCTGACCTCTGGGAGGAAGGGGGCTGCAGATTGAGCTCAACAACACAGACTTGGATTCTATCAATCTTGCCTACATAATGAAACACTATATAAACAAGGGGGCTTGAAGCTCAGAGGAGCTTGCACAATGTCAGGTGGGTGATATGTTTTTTACTCCACGTGGAGAGGACATGGAAGCTTACATTTACGACCCCCCCAGACTTTGTCACATGCATCTCATCTTTTGGCTTCTTATTTGTATGTTTTTCCTATAAAAAAAAAACTGTAACAGTAAATTCAGCACTTCCAGCGAGTTCTGAGTCATTCTAGTGAAATATGGAAACTGAAGAGGTGGTGGGAGCCCCTGAATTTGTAGTTAGTTGGGCTGGTGGTACCTGAAGGACAATCTATTAGGGAATCACTTGAACCTGTGGGATCTGGCCTAATTCCGGGTAGTAAGAGTCAAAATTGAATTAAATTGAATCAAATTGAGTTACTGCAGTATTTGCAGTTGGTGCCTGAAGCTGTAAGAAGAGATTGAAGTTTTTTGACCTTTAATACTCTCTCAGCTAAGTAGGATCCAGCCCACTGATAGGGAGGTCCCGATAACAGGCACACTGGGAAGGGGTTTTTTCCTGGCCCAGAGCAGCCTTCTGGGCACAGACACATTTCCTGGGTGGGATTTGGAGACTTCCAGGTGCCCTGGGTTTCATAGAGGTAAAGAGCTGTTCATCACATAAGTCTGGTAAAAGAGGGAGCCCCAGAGCAGGTAGAGAGGGGAAAGAAAAAAAGACTGGGGAGAGGTATAGGGTCAATAGAGTCAGTGGGGGGTCTGGAGCCAGCACTGGTGATCTTGAGTGCGTGACAGGACCCGGCTGCTGCTGCCACCACAGAGCTGGGATGCAAAGGCAGGGCTCAGCGCTCAGCAGAGAAAAATATCAGTGCCAACATCAAGGTGCAAGTAGGGGTTGAGGGCAAGACACACTCATTCCTGCCCTCCAAAGCCTCAGTGGCCAGATGTGAGATTGACCACCAGACAAGGACTGCAGGAGAATGAAGTCAGCTTGAGGATGCCACGTGAGGACGTCCAATGGCCCCTCTCCCCCTCAATCAGATCATGTTGGTCCCAGCCCCAGCACAGGCCTGAATCCACAGGCACAAAGTGATCAAAATGCCTAGATATTGGTAGCAGAAGGCATGGGGCAGGATGATGGGAAATCCAGATGGCTTTTATAGTTTATAAAAGGGAGAGATTCAATTATTCTTGAGTGTATGCTCTGCCTTTTCCTATTCATATCAGGCCCAGCTTTCAAACAGATTCAAGATTTCAGAAACAGAAACTCCTGGACTCTTTACTTCCCCCCCACCCGCTCTTTTTTGTTGTAGCATTTTGAAACTACATTTTCATAGTCTTGTATTGAGCTGGTCCAGAAGAATATGCAATTGGCTGAAATTGAAGGAGAGATTTAAGTTAGACATGTCAGAGAACTTCCTGGCCTCAAGGGCACTGACATGAGAGAATGAAGTTATTTCTATCACTATTGTACTTCCCTTTTTTTCTCTGCCCTTTTCCCTCTTTCTTTGGAGGATTTTTTTTTTTCTTTCCTTCTGAATTTCACTCATTGATTTTAGCCAGACCTAAAAGAGAGCTTCATTACTATGAACTTCTTCGTGACTGGCAGAAATTGAAATGGGGCGCGGCGACCTTGTGTGCTGGGAGAGCAGACGGATGACAACCTTATGTTAAATTTATACATTCTCATTTTTGTTGAGTATGACTATATTTCTGTACATTTTATTTCACCCTTTAAACATTTATGTTCCTGTGTTATGATTAATTAAGTGTAGTAAAACGAAGTGCTTGCGAAGTTAAAAATCCCGCCGTTCTCTGGAGTCTTTGTACTTCATACTCTTTTTACTCTTGTCAGTCCTAATTTCTCTTTGCTCTTTTCTTCTATTTGTCATCTTTCTTTATCCCCTACCCCTTTTGTTTCAATCCCCATTCCATTTAAAGGATTTGATGACTCAGAATATTTTCAAGACAGCAATAGGGGTTTATTCTCACTGGAGAGTCAGCTCTTCTTCTCTTCTCCTCTCTCCTTTTCCCTTTTCTTCCTTCTCTCTTCTCCCTCCCCTCTCAGCCCAAACCAGGAGTTCTTAACCGCAGGTCCACGGGGCAGCCCTGAAAGATTTCAGAGGTCCGTGAGCTTGAATTGAAAAATTAAAAAAACATCATTATTCTTGTGGGGATGTGTTGGTGCAGGTGTGATGTATTTATTAAATAATACTCAGTATTGTGTGGACTTAGTATGATTTTTAATTTGATATAGTGTGTTCTGAGCACAGTGGATAACTGCCTGCAAAAAGGTTGGTAAGGATGGCGGAGATGGTTTTATGATGCCGTGGGAAAACTCAAATTTCTAAATGTTTGCTGAAAATGACCATTTGAACAGATGTTGAACCGTGTTAGGTTATCAGGTATTGAAATTATGGGAAAGTTGTAAAATGTAATTTTGAATAATCCTAAAATTTAATTTAAAGACATGCCAATGTTGAGTGTCATAAAACTGTCTGCCGGTACATTCTGTGAAGGGGTCCATGGTTTTCACCTGACTGGCAAAAGGGTTCATGGAACAAAAAGGGTTAAGAACCCCTCACTCTAACCTTCCCTGTCTCTTCCCCCATTCATCTCCTTCCCTCTCTCCATCTCATCTGACCCATCCTATAATAAGTTTCATCAAGAAATAGCAGTGGTGAGTATAGTCTACAATGCTACAAGTCAAAGGAAATTCAGTGGAAGTGGTGAGTGGGTTTCCCTCAGAAATATGTGCCTATAGAGTCAGAAAGGAAGACGGGTTATTGAGACAAGAACATTCCGGGATCATCATCTCAAACTTGCAGGCAGATGGTCTTAATGAAGCAACTGCAAACATGAGAACAGTGTACTCCGAAAGTTAATTGTTTAAACCTTCCTTTACTCAATTCTAAATCTGTCAGAAGCAACGCTTTGTAGAGTTACATTTTAAAGATTCCTTAGTACGTGTTTTGGTAGATTTACTAAAGACTTTTGGAGAGGACTTACCAAAGTTGTTTGTTCTCAAACTTCAAAGAACATAAGTATTACCTGG
The DNA here is from genome assembly GCA_029593785.1 of Cabassous unicinctus. Taxonomy (NCBI): domain Eukaryota; kingdom Metazoa; phylum Chordata; class Mammalia; order Cingulata; family Chlamyphoridae; genus Cabassous; species Cabassous unicinctus. The sequence continues at coordinate 20,844 of JAQZBX010000722.1, read as the reverse complement.
GAGGGGTGTGTGTGTGTGTGTGTGTGTGTGTGTGTGTGTGTGTGTGAATGCAGATTCCTGGGCCTCACGTTTAAAGATCCTGGTTCAGTATGTCTGAGAAGCGGCCCCCAAACTGATTCTTAAGCAAAGTCTCCCCCATCTCCAGTGATTCTGAAGCAGGTGGTTTATGGACACATTTTGAGAAATACAGCTTTAGTGAATAAAGGCTGTCTTTATTCTGGAGAGGAAGGTAAGGGAAAAAATGTGAATGCTCCTTTACATCACACAAGAATTGAGTCTCACTTTATGTAAAGTTCAGTGCTAGACATTGAGTGGGAGGCAAGGAAATAGAAGCCCAGGGCCATATCAGCAGTTTCCTATCTGTCTTTAATTGCTCCTCCAAGATTTGAACTTGGGTAATTTATCCATGTCACAATGTGCTTTGATACCCACTTAGTCTTCTGCTTTCACTTTGGTTGTGGGTTGGAGCGCATTCCCCAAAAGGTAAGTTTAAATCCTAACCCTAGTACTGGTGAATGTGACATTATTTGGAAATCAGGTACTTGCAGTTGGGGTTATGCTGGATTACGGAGGTCCCTAATCCAACATGGCTGGTATCCTTATAAGAAGAGGGGAATTGGGACACAGAGGCACAGACATACAGACAGGAGAACATCTTGTGAAGACAGAGGCAGCGATTGGAGTGATGCGTCTATAAGCCAATGACCGCCAGGAGCCAGGGCTAGAGGCATGGGACAGATTCTTGCCGAGAGACTTCAGAGGAAGGATGGCCCTGTGAAACCTGGATTTCAGACATCTGGCTTCCAGAAAATAAAGGTCTGTTCTTTTAAGCCACCCAGCTTGCGGACTTTGGTTTTGGCAGCCCCAGATAACTCATACAACGTCCCTAGCCGATAGATATTGATGAGGAGTGGTGCTTGCATGCTTGTCATCTGCTTCTGATGGCAGCCAGAGTCTCAGAGCCACTTCCACCTTTGGGTGTAGCGCCAATGTCCTGGCAAAGCTCCCACAGGGAGCCCTGCCTTCCTTTGCTTTTAAACTCCTCGGCAGCCCTTCGAGTAGCATGAGGACTGCTTCTTACCTCCCGCTCTCAATTATGGTCTCGGCCAGAGATTAGGGGGATCTTCCTGGCTGCGTGTCTCAGGGCAAGATACTTTCCTTCCTTTGTTTCACCTGCGAACTCTGAACGGCCGTCCTAGAGGCAGGCAATGCTGGGGAGAGGCTCTGGAAGCTCCTCACCTGCTTAGAGGCAGGGGCTGTAGACATGCAGCTCTCACTGCTCTGGTTCTCCCGAGTGTGCAGCTGCTGGTAGGGGCATCGAGACTGGGGCAGGGTGGGTGCAGTGTGTGCACAACTGCACCTACGTGCGAGTGTGTGCATATGAGTGTGGATGTGTGTGCAAGTCTGTGTGTGTGAGTGCGCATGCGAATGTGGGTACGAGTGCACGTCTCTGTGTCTGGCTGTGTGGTTCATCCTCTATTTAAGGAGCAGTCAATTCTGAAGGTGTTCCTACAAACCACCTTTTAAATTATACGAAAGGAGTATTCAAAGATCCTTCAAGTAATAATTGACTTGGGGATTTTTATATATTCTAAAGTGACTTGCCATCATCATTCTGTTTAGCATAAGCCAGTTTGTCTTAATTCAGAGGGGGTCAGAGCACATCCCCATCTCCCAGTGAGAGCTATGGATTTAATCCCCGGGAGTATGCGCATGAATTCAATGAAATATTTTGCATACATTTCTGAGGATTATGGGCCCTGCAGAGCCCATCATCCTGTACTCCAGGTTTAGAAAGACTGGTCAAGATGGCTAAGAAATGTATTTGTATTTCTTAAGTGTAAGCTAGGAAACAAGACCCAGAAAAGATAATTATCAGAAAGGTGGGTAACCCCCATGTGAATTATAGAGTTGGAGTGCCTTAAACTGAAAGCTGTGCAGAAACTAGGGGTGTTTTAGATGATACATATTTTTTAAATATTTTTTTTTACTTTTTAAAAGATACTTAGATTACTTAAATGTTACACAAAAAATATAGGGATTCCCATATGCCCCGCTCCCCACACCTCCCACACCCTCCCACATAAACATCCTTCATTAGTGTGGCACATTCATTGCAATTGATAAACGCATCCTGGGGCATTGCCACTGAGCATGGACCATAGCTCACATTGTAGTCTACACTCTCTCCCACACAATTCTGCAGGCTATGGGAAGATATATAATGGCCTATATCTGTCACTACAGGGTCATTCAGGACGATTTCTGGGTCCTGAAAAAGACCCTGTATTACAACTGTTTTTCCCTTTCCCTGTCCCCAGAGCCTCCAGTGGCCACTGGCTCTACATCAATGTTGTAATTTCTCCATTGCTAGAATCACAATATGTCTATAGTAGAATGCCAGTAAGTCCACTCTAGTCTATAGGTCTTTCCCCAATCCTGAGGATTCTGGGATGGTGACATCCACTCCACCTCTAATTGAGAGGGGGCTTATATCCCATGGGGAAAATGGATGGGACTATCTTGCTTGCAGTTGCAGACTCTGTTCCTTGGTTGGTCATTGTCCATCATCATCTCCTTATTTATATGTTTTTTATTCTGGTCTGACTGACATTAAACCATACATAACAAAAAAACAACAACAATTATTACTAATAAGCACATCTTATATATAATCATTTATGTCCAAGTGAAATATGTGCATGCATGCACACCTGTTAGATGTATGGTACATCAACAAGGTGAAAGAAGGAATGAACATTTATTGATCAATTATTAGGTTAGACCTTTGAGTTATTCATGTTCTTCACAATCATGCTGTGAGGTGTTTGTTTTTATGCTCGTCTTACAAGGAGGAAATAAATTTTAGAGAGGGTAAATCCCTGACCCCATATCATGTAGCTAGTCAAAGGAAGTTTGGCTTGGGGAGTAGCTCTCTGCGTGCAAAATGTTGGGTTCTTTGCCCTCTGCCCTGTTCTTGGAAGCATCCTCTGCCAGGTGCCCTGTGGGGACCACAGAGTGGGACACAAGAAGCACACGTGCCTCTCTCGGTCCTCATGACCACCGGATTCAGATCCCATCTGAATCATCACCCCTACTGTATAAATAAAGACACAAAGGCCGGGAGGAAGGAAGGGGCTGTATCCAGTTTGTGGACGAGGGGTGCCTACACAGTGAACTCTGCATTTACTACTTCACACCCGTGACACCCACGACCTCCTTCAGACACGTCCTGCTCCCCGTGTGTCTGTGGCATTCTTCTCCAACACAAACCAAAGCAGCCCCTCTTCTGCCCTCTGCACAGCTCGGAGGAGCACATCTCCCTGGTGTCGCAGGCTCAGGGCTCAGCAAGGCCTCCCTGACTCCAAGGAGCTAACACCCTCCTCCATTTATCACACAACAACAACAAAAAAACTCTTTGGAAAAAAAAATAAATTAAATCCAGACCGAGAAAAAAAAAAAAAAAAGCAACCCTTTCCTCCAAGTTAATTAATTTGAGCACCATTTTCAGGAAAAGCGGTTCTTAAATCCCTATCGCTGAAGGCAATTTTCTTGCCACAATCACTCAGTGTTCCCGACAGAAAAGAGCATAATCACTCCCTGACAGAAGGTGACTGGCAGAAAGAAGGCTGAGGGGAAAGCAGGTTTCCACAGCCAGGGAGAGGGTGGCAGGAGCCCCATCCCCGCCCCAGGGAGTGCCACTTCCAGATGGAACACGGTTCTCTCTGCAGTGAATGTGGACGGCTCTGTGGGGCGTGGCTTGGGGTGGGGTGTGTGTATGTATGTATACACATGTGCAAGTGAGCATGTGTGGATGTGCCGTACTCGTGGACGGAGGCAACACATAGATGCCGGGGGCAGGGTCCGGTCCCTGCCCTCATGCAGGCCTGTCTGGCTCGGCCATGTGCACAGGAAAGCGCAGTGGAGCTGGGCTCTGGACTGAAGGCTTTACCACGCACTGGGGGTCAGCGGGCTTTGGTTTTCTCCATGACTCCTTTTGTGCGTCAGCTTCCTTCTGAGCCCAGGTACAGCTGGGCTCTCTGGGGGATGAAGTTGACTGCTACTGCTGGGAAAACTGTGATAGAACTTTGCCCACTCCTGGATAAGGGTAAAGTAGAGGAATGTGCATTTTCCCCGCTTGCCCGGAGGCAACCGGGAAACCATCTCAGCCCCAGTCCCTTGAACCATTAGGAGTCATAATAGCTTTCATTACTCAAGCTGGCAGGTTCAAGGCTAACCATCTCACCTATTTACTTCTCATCCTTCCAACAACCCTGAGAAGTTGCTGTTTTAATCACCAGTTTACAGATGAGGAAACTGAGGCACAGAGCTAGGATAACTGGCTCCATTCACATACTTCAGTCAGGACTTGAACCCCAGTCTGTTTGGTTAACCACTCTGCTCTGATGCAGCCAGTTACCTGAATCCTGGGTACATCTCGATCTGGGGCTGGATGCAGAGGAACCAGGGGTCCTAGCACAGCCTTGACTGGGATGCCCATCAGAAGGAGGGGCTGCTTCTTTCCTTCAGAGCCTAGGATTTCCCTGTGGAATTCACAGAGCAAGAGCATTCTTCCTTCCCCAGCTAGAGGACCAAACCCACTCCCTCCTTGTGTGTGAAAGTGAGACTAGGGACGGAGAACCCCGAGTGCCACGAAGAGAAGACCCCTAAACTTGCATTGCACACTTGTCCAGGGCTGCTGGGACTTCAAACACGGGTCTGCCATGTTCCTGCTGTACTCTGCACCTGCCCAGCTCCCTTACATCATCATTGGGACCCAAATGATTCATGAGTAAGGTGAAGATAAAATACTCATTTCTCAGGGTTTTCCGTGAGCATTATATGCGAGAATACATTTAAATGGCTTAACACAGTGCCTGGCTTAAAGCGCTCAGACCTATTAGTATTTATGCTTTCCTCCCCCAAGGAGAGGCAAGCCTGCAGATGGAGGAGCCTTGGGGTTCTGAGCCAGGGCTTTCCCAGCCCCACAGCCAGGTTCGTATTTGGGATCTGATGCAGAAGGAATCATTATCAAGTGATCGGAAGTGGGTTTTATATCAGCACAAAGGGAGAAGGGGCTGGAGCTCAGGCAAGTTGCCCTGATGTCTGAAGTGTCTTTTGGCTTCCTTATCCCAGTGAGAGGTGTATGCTGGGGAGGAGCTTCTGGCAATTCTGAAATTACTTGTTCAAATGTGGAGGATGAGGATAATTCCCTCCAAATCTTTAAGGTATATATCTTGACTCATACACTCATGTTCTCCAACCCTCATCCAGAAGGCTCAAAGTAAGCAAGGAGAAGCCTCATGGGTATTAGAGCGCCAGCTTACTAGGGAAATGCAAGTCCAAACCACAATGAGATGCCACTTCACACCCTCAAGGGTGATGTTTTAGTTTCCTAGACTGCTTAAAGCAAATTATCATGAAATGGTTCAGCTTAAACAAGGGGAATTTATTTGCTTGCAGTTAGAGTTCAGAAAAATGTCCAAATCAGGCATCATCAGGCAATACTTTCTTCCCAAAGACTGGCTGCTGGCAATCTTTGGCTTCTCTGCCACATGGCAAGGCACATGGCGGCATCTGCTGGCCTTTCCCTTCTCTTCCAGGTTTTGTTAATTTCAGCTTCTTGCTTCCTTGGCTTCCTCTTTCTCTCTCTGGATTCATTCTGTTTATAAAGGACTCCAGTACTAGGATTAAGACCCATCCTGAATGAAATGGATCACACCTTAACTGAAGTAGCCTCATCAAAATGTCCTACTTACAATGCCTTTATAGCCACAGGAATGGGTTAGATTTAAGAATATGTTTTCTGGGGATTCATACAGCTTTAAACCACTGCAGATGGCTATTATTTAAAAAAAAAAAAAAAAAGGGAAATTAGAAGTGTTGGGGAGAATGTGGAAAAATGGGAACCCTTGAGCTTTGCTGGTGGGAATGTAAAACAGTGCAGCCACTGTGGAAAACAGTTTGGCAGTTCCTCAGAAAGTTAAATATAGAATTACCATATGACCCAGCAAATCCACACTTAGTATGAACCCAAATGAGTTGAAAGCAGGATCTCCAATAGATACTTGCACATCAATGTTCACAGCAGCATTATTTGCAATAGCCAAAAGGTGGAAACAACCCAAGAGTCCATCAGCAGGTGAGTGGATAGATAAAATGTAGTCTGTACACAAAATAGAATATCATTCAGCTGTAAGAAGGAATGAACTTCTGAGACCTGTTGCAACAAGGATGAACCTTGAAAACATTGTGGTGAGTGAAATGAGCAAGGCACATAAGGACAAATCCTGTATTATTTCACTTATATGAAATATCAAGAAACTGAAAATTTGTGCAGACATAAAGTATTTTAGAGATTACCAAGAAATAGGGGAAAGGGAGAAGGGGGAAATTGTTGCTTGGTATGTATAGAGTATTTGTAAATGTTGAACAACTTTGAATAAAATTATAAATGAATGAATGAATGAATAAATGAAAGAATAAAATAAACAAGGCTAGAAATTTTATAAAGAGAGGGCATGGGATTGAAACTAGACCGCTTCATTGCTGTGTAGCTTTGGACAAGTCGCTGACTCTCTCTAAACCTCAGTGTCTTCATCTGTAAAATTGCAGTACTGTTAGCACCTACCCAGTAGGATTGTTATGAGAATTGAAAGAGATGATGTGGGAATAGAACATTTAGTCCTGTGTTCGCTGCTACTTCGTAAACCTCAATAAATCTTGGAAACGGAAAGCTTGCTGCTCCTTTCTGCCTGAATCACATAGCCCCTTGGTCCTGCAGTCATGGAAAGACTTCCTCACCTATGCAGCCTTTTGAAGTCTGCTCTTTCTCCTTCTCCCCCTTCTGCCTGTACATCAATGGACAGGCTGGCCCTGCTTATCTCTGAAGTTCCTTCCAGCTCCTAATTTCTAAGCGTGGTCAGCAAATTCAAATAAACACATACTCTCTCTCACACACACACATACACACACATACCTCTCATGCCCAAAGACAAAGAAAACGGATGAAGGTTAATTTTTTTTTGGCTCCCTCTCATAATGACTCATCCATAATGATTTCCACTGGCTGTATTTTCTTCTGTGACAGAAACAATTTAGTGCATTCCTGCAAAGCCCATTTTCTCAGCATGATCCAGTTGTGTGGTGGTTTGGGAAGTAATTTACCGATAGTTTGCTTCAAAATAACTTACAAAGACAAAGGGGTTCTGTTGACACCCAGGTGCACTCCTGATGGTCTGGAAAAATAGGATAAAACAATTTAAAAAGTAAAAACATGGTATTACAGTCACTTTGAACTTCGGTTGTAAATCACACACCCCTCTTTGAGCCTGGCCTCTCCTCCTTTTCCTTCTACATCTTGCTCAGAGAACTCACAGTGGGTTTTTTTTGTTTGCACACACCACCTCACATTTTGTCTTGTTGAAAGTGAGTCTTTGTGTTTGGTAATGAGTTCCATTCTCAGGACACCGATGCCTGGTTTTCTTCCATTTCTTGCCTGTCATATCTCTGAACAGTGGGCAGCAATTTTGCAAGATCCCTAACTAAGGAGAAGCATGGGGCCCTCTCCTCCCTGGGGGCTGCCCTTGGTCCCAGCTCTTCTTCTTCATTTATTTCTTTTTATGTTCTGGGCATTCCTCAGACTGGGAGTGTCGATTCTCCTTCTCCCCAGACCTTCTTTGTTCAAGCCACACACTACAGAGCGATCAGTCTGACCCTTGTCAATCCCTTGACTTTGAGCAGAAGCAACGAGCCTCATCTTGTGCTCTCCAGGGAGGGAGAATCCTCAGCCTGGCTGGGTAATCCGCTCCAGCCTGAGCTCTCCAAATTAGACAGGATTTAGTCTTCATCACAGCCTTAGAGTTGGCATACATTTGCTATTAGTTTTGCCCAAGGATTTATATTCATTTTAAAATTAATAATGATTTTAGGATTTCATAATGGGTAAGGTTTATGATCGTCAGTCTAATCCTATAAGCCTAAATCCTAAACCAACATGAATTATGCTTGGGGAAGCCTAAGCAGCTGCAGTTGCACAGCTCTTTGATTTCCTAAGCAGTTGACATGAGCAGGGAGGACAGAGGAACAGCCACTGTTAGCTCCACTTGTGTTCTTACCTACTCAGGGGAAACCGAGGGCCTTAACTTCTAAAGGAGAGGGTTCCAGGGAGCTAACAGAGAGCATATTTTGCCAAAAAATGCATTGAAGTTGCACTTATATGCTTAGGGTGTGATTCTTGCTCTTTTTAGTGACTGCTTGGTTTCTAAGCTAAATTTCTGGGCATTTGAAAACATAGTCTTCAATCATTTGTCCAAACACAAACACCTGTGGAAGACTTACTACATGCTAGACATGGTGCCAGGGTTTCCTGAAGGGATTTTGCAAATGGGCTCTGCTTTTTAAGACTCCCACTTTTGTGGGAATGTCAAAGGTCTCAAAGATTTAAGTGGTAGTATGGTGGTATTTCTTCTTTCTGCTTTTCAAAAAATTTTTTTATTTCATCTCCTTTAGCTGGCTTGTGAGAACTGAGAAGTGATTGGCCACCCCAAACGCTGCCAACTTAGCATGAATAATCTTCCCATCCATGTTCATTTCTGCCTCCCTACACCTCAACTGCCCCTTTCCTCTTTCTGTTTCTGCCAACATAAAATATAAGAAGATAGATGTTTATTTCTAAACAAAAATACCTGGATATGACTCATAAAATGGCCATGGCAAGTATTCATGCAAGGAAAAGGTCACATTCCAAAAAAACATTCTAAGTATCACTCCTTCTCATTTTTGTCTGTCCTGATTTCTGCTGAGCCTTGGGCATGTGCTAATTTTTACTGCATTAACTTAGTGACAATTGGGTTCCAACAACAGAAAGTTAATTCTCTGCATCTCAAGTCTCCAGAGCTATGCAATCAGGTAAAAAGTCCAGTAGGCCTTCATGCAGGATACTTAATAAGTTGTAAACTGTGGTCTCTCCTCACTCACTACCCACATTCACTGCCAGCACAACTACCCTGGAGAGGCCTGGGAGGGTCAGCACTGAGAAGACTCCACCGAGGTTGCCTCTTCTGGGCCACTTGGCCAAATGAAGGCCATCATCCTCATTGTTCTCCCCTCATGGAGGCTGCTGAGCACAGCTGAGTGGCCCTGGGACCCTGTAGAGGAGGCTGACATTCCTTTTGCACTTCCAGGAAGCCCAGGAGAGGCACATCTAGTTAAAAATAGAATCAGCTACTTGACAAGGCTCTTCTAATTTACCAGAGCAATGCTTCAGAGAGCAGGTAGTTGGAACTAGGAAGGCAGGAAGTTGGTGAACGGTGTCCTTTATTTTTTGCTTGTGGCATTGGCTTCTGAAACAACTCCTACCTCCAAGCTCTTGGGCCCTTTTGTGGCTCAAAGGATCACAGCCAATGGGGAAGGCTTCCTAATAATGTCCCTCCCCCTCCTCTAACTGAGATCAATGGATTTATTTAATTGACATCACCCCATGTTAGGAGGACATCTAGAATTTGTCTTTATGGCCATCCTTATGCCCCAGAAAGAGCTCTGGAGGGCCACTGAAAAGGGCAGCTTTGAGTTTTGAACTGGCATCTTTATTAATTTGGGATGAACTGAGTGTCAGCAAATTGAGTTTCAAGGGCAGCCTAGGAAACTTGTCAATTTGAAGCAGTCTGCCGGGTGTCCAAAGAATCCTGAGTAGCTGGATTTGGAGGCTTGTTTATGGTGGTTTATGTAATAGCTACAATCCCCCAGGTAGATTAAGTAATTTCTTCATTTAGAGCATCCCAAACTGTATGACATTTGAGAGATTTCTTCGACCTTATCAAGGGCAAAGGCTTACTTTATTGCTTTCCTTGATTCTTTGCTTAAAGGCAACAGACTGCTTTCTCCCTCACATCAACTGGAGGAGCAGAGGTGAATGAAAATTGCCACAGATGTTTTATGATGCCCAAACCCTTGCAACTGTACTCCCTAAACTGGCTAATAGCCTCTCTCCTGTGTTTTCTCACTCTGTCTCCTGTAATTTTCCCTCCCATTTTCCTTCCATGTCAAGAACTTTGCCCTTTATGTGAAGCATAATAACACTTGGCATCTATGCAACTCTTTGCATTTTTAAAGTCCCAAGTGTGCCTTGATTAGCTAATCCACACTAGATAAGGCTTGTACCTGGCCATCTGTTACCCCACTGCACAGATGAGATAACTGAGGTCCCAAGGGGCCAACTCACAACTCGAAGTGAGCTAAACCTTCTCCCACATCAGTGTCTCTGGTTTCAGACTCAGGCTTTCCTCATGCTTGACTCCAGGAATAAAATCAAGAGAGAAAGAAACCATGCCTTCTCTATGAAAACCCAACCTGTATCCATTTTTGAGTATTTCCTTGGTGATCTGTCTGAGCCCTAGAGAATTCCAGGCCTATTCCCCACGGAGCTGCCTGCTCTGAACTTTCAGCACATTCTCTGAACTTAATAAGCCCATCCTAACTCCCATCACCCACGCCACCAATGGAAGTTGTAAATACTTCAGGACTCAAGACAGATTCCTCCCCAACTCCTCTTTTTGGCTTCCTCGGGTCGACAGTGGGCCGTTTGTCATAATCATCCGAGTGCACCCGCCTCCTGGCGCCGTCACCCAAGCTATATTTTATTAGCTTATTTATGAGCATGTCACGTGGGGCAGAAGCAATAGCCTTACAGTTGTCAAAGTATAACATGTCTACTGCTTCCCCGTGTCTACAAGGCTCATCTTTCTCTTTGGGATAGAAGCAAACTAGATTGGTCAGACATGATTTGTTCCTTTGAAGGCCCCCGTTGGTTATTACCCGGCACCCTGTGGTCTTAAATTGATTCTCTTGTGATTAGTTCTGAGAACCTTTCCTACAGGCAAATTAGGTTTTGTTACTGATCTCTGACTTTCACTGTCCTGCTCTTTCTGCCCTTGCCCCTGTTCCTAGTCTTTGGAAACCTTTGGGTTCTCAGAAACAGGATTTGTGGACACTAACATTTTGTCAGTCAACATTTAATGATGGCAGGAGCAATATTTTATTTCTGCTTTCTTTCTTCTTCCCATAGTACTGAGCATTATGCCCTGGCGAATGAACAAGGGCTTGAAACCTGTGTGAAATGCACCCAACCCTGTGAGACACCAGGCTTTCTGGGAAACATGAAAGAATATATTATCTTGTCCAAGCTTCTAGGGATTTTTGATTTAGAGTGAGCAAGTTTAACATCTACCATGAAACTTTTAGAAAATAGTAAATGACAATATGATCAAGGGCCAGAACAGATAATAAAGAGAGGGAATATAATGCTCTAGCAAGTAAGATAATTAAGAGTGGGATCTTAAAGCCAGCACATCTGACAGTGTGCTCTGAGTCTGGCTGGAGGCCGTGGTGGGGGAAGATGTTCAGCTTGGGCCTTGGAATCAGATGGATTTGCATTCAAAATCCAGCATCCACCTTCCCCATGGGATATAGCCCCCTCTCAATTGGAGGTAGAGTGGACGTCACCAGCCCAGAATCCTCAGGATTGGGGCATGAGCTATGGACTAGAGTGGACTTACTGGTATTCTACTATAGACACATATTGTGATTCTAGCAATGGAAGAAATTACAATATTGATGTGGAGCCAATGGCCACTGGAGGCTCTGGGGGCAGGGAAAGGGAAAAACAATTGTAATATGGGGGCTTTTTTTGAAACTTGGAATCGTCCTGAGTGACGTTGCAGTGACAGATATAGGCCATTTTATATCATCACATAACATGCAGAACTGTGTGGGAAAGAGTGTAGACTACAATGTGAACTATGGTCCATGCTTAATGGCAAAGCCCCAGAATGTGTTTATCAATTGCAGTGAATGTGCTACACTAATGGAGGATGTTTATGTGGGAGGGTGTGGGAGGTGTGGGGAGTGGGGCTTATGGGAAGCCCTATATTTTTTGTGTAACATTTATGTAATCTAAGTATCTTTTAAAAAATTTAAAAAAAACAACCAGCCTAGCTGTGTGACTAGGGTAAATTTTTAAAATGCTCTAAGCTTTTGTTTATTCACCTGGAATATAAGAATAATAATATTCCTAATAATACATTCCCATAAGAATGTAAAGCTTCCAGAGGACAGAGAGTTTTGTTTCTCTCTTTTTAAAAAACTTTATTTCAACTTCAAAAAATAAAATAAACAAAAGGCAGATTAACAAATTATAGAAGCATTATTTTAAACAATCCTATCCAGGAACATTTATCTTATTTAATCCTAAAAACAAACACAAATGTTTCTCCAGTGTTCAGAATAAATGAGCACAGATTCATTAAATGACATGATGTAGGTCTCCTTGCTAACGAAGAAAATGAAATAAAAAATGCTTGATCATATTCACATCTCATAAAACTCCCATATTCTTTCTTTTACCTTTAGTTTTGATACAGTACCTTCTTTGCCTTTGCTACAAAAATATTACAATATTACTGTTAACTATAGTCTAATTATATTATTTGTATAATCTAAGGACTGTACAATATAGTGATTTCATTGGTGGATGAGGATTGTGGTTAATAATACAAAAACATGAATGTTCCTCTATTACAAAGTGTTAAGAATATGGTGATGCATGGGAGAAATATAACAAGTTTTGTCTCCTTTGTTCATTGCTGTTCCGCATTTAGAAAAGTACAACTCACTTAGTAAAGTATTGATAAGTATTTGTTGAAACTATGAATTACCCCAGATTTTCATTAGTTTAGATAATATATGTATATTAGTCTGCCAAATGGCTGCCGATGCAAAGTACCAGAAATCTGTTGGATTTTATAAAGGGTATTTATTAGGGGTAAAAGCTTACAGTCCCAAAGCCATGAAAAGTCCAACTCAAGGTACCAGAAGAGGTACTTTCTCACCAAAGTCAGCTGCCATATATTGAAGCAAGATGGTGGGTGATTTCTGCTGGGTTTCAGCCTTCCCCTCTGGGCTTCCTATATCAGTCTCCGCTCTTTTCCCAAGATTAGCTATAAGCTATCAGGCAAATGTTCCATCTCTCTCCCGGACTTTAGCTGTTTGAGACTTCTCCTTTCTGTCACATGGGAGGATCAAAATGACAAAGTTCTCCACTCTGGCATCTTCTTAAGTGAGTGTCCATTTATACTGGCCTACCAAGGGGGTGGAGACTTAACCTGAGTCATGCCTTATTGATGTGGTCAAATCAAAGCCCAAATCTTAACAGGTAATTTAATCAAGGACTCCTCAATTGAATCTAATCCAATCAAAGGGTATCATACCCAGAGGAAAAGATTAGTTTACAAACATAATCTTTCTCTTTTGGGATTCATAAAATAATCTCAAACTGTCACATTATGTATGTAAAGAGCTTAATATAGTGCTCAGCAGAGTACGTGCTTAATAGCACCTTTATCTTTATTATTCTCATATCACCTGGGCTTGGGATATTGTGTCTCCTGGCCATGTAAGGCTGACCTCTGCTTTTCCAGTAGCAATGAAAATGAGCCTTCTCAAAGAACCTCAAGTCCATAGCAAGTAGTCCACACATTCTGACCTGTTCTATGCATTTCCTTGCCCATCTCACCTTGCTTCACCTTAACCTGCCAACTCTGATCTCTTTGGATCTTGGCTTGCTCTGTTGTTTTGCCCCAGCTTTTATGACTCACCTCCTGCACCTCTTTTCATGTTGCTTCCATATCCTCTTGATGGTCATAGGTAATTCTCTTATGAATGGTTAGTGCCCAGTGTACATCATGGAATATAATCTGAAGTCCTACTAGCTCCTGAGTAATCACTCCATACTCCCCTGGGAAGGAATGTACTCAGTTCCTCTGTGGAATGAGAATGACTCCCTGGCAGAGGTGAAACATTTTCCCATCTGCCTGAATTATTTGATACTAAGGACAGGGCTAATGTACTTTAGAGACAGCATTTTTGTAAAGAGAGTATCAGATTTGAGCTCCAGGCTCTGCCAATTGGTAGCTGTACATCGTTGGAGAAATTAATTAACCTCTTTGGTTTTTCAATCTCCCTCAATAAATTGTAGTTATAAATAACTACCAAATAGAGTAATGGTGATTTAAAATGCCTACCAAACTGAGCTGTGGTCAGTGTTAAGGTAAATGATGTTTGTAAAGCTTTTTGTGTTCTGATTGGTATTTAAGTTGTTTTTATTTTTTTGTTTCTTGTTTCCAGAAACCATGCCCAACCATTGAAGTTCTCCAAAAGGGATCCATTGGTCCTGAAGTCCCTTTGCATATATCAAGAGAATGATGCTCCAAGAGCCGACATCTGGAACTCATCTCTGACCGTGGCCAGGATTTCCAGGTTGTGCAGTTACTTGGTGCTGCAAAGGATACCAGACTAAGAAGTTCACAGTCTAACTAAGGAGCCAAGACTTATGAAACCACAGGGAGCAGCACAAGAGTCACATTAGGAGGCACATCTGAGTGCCATGCCAATTCAGAGGAAAAGAAGGTCAACGAGAGTTGGGTTAGTTAGGAAGGGTTTCAGTGAAGGTGCTCTGGGGGTTTGACTGACCCTTGAAGGATGGTGTTGAGGTTGGAGACAGGGTGGGACTTCTGTTGACAGCATATTATAAAAAAGGAGATTTTCCCAAAAGAGACATCACCATTTATCTTAGGGGTAAGTATAAATCTGAGGCTATGCACCATACCTGGCACAAAGAAGACCCCACCAGCCCAGAAGATGGTCATAGTGAGAGCAGATGGAGACCAAGCAATGGCCCCTATAGAGGTCAAGACTGGAGACCCTGGTCTCACTGACTAGCACAGAAGGCGAGGCTAGAGGTAGCCCTGCAAGTGGGATCCTGGTCAGCAGGGGACACTATGACAGGCACCCTGGAGGCAGAAAGATCAAGAGTCTGGACTACTGCATCTACAACTCCAGGGGGCAGTGCCAACTGGGGTACTGCAGGCATGAGAATAGTCCTTCCTGTATGATGGGGTCTGCTCTAGTAAGTATAAATCCTGGGGAGATACTATTTCTAGTGAAATACTCCCACAAACTCCGCTGAGGCATACCTATTTTCCTTGATCAGCCTGAGATGGGTGTTAAAAAAATAAGTTTACAAGGTTAATTGCCAGAGTGTTATACATAGTACAGTAATTTTGTTAGTCCCACAGCCTTTTATATGTCATGTGTGACAATACTGCAAAGTAGTTTAGTTGCATTGATTGTAACTCAGAATTTCCTTCATTTCAAAGTGGCTTTTTCTAGGCACATGTCCCCCAGCTGCTGAGTAGATTGAAATTGCTTTAAATAAGGAATAAAGGATTGCCATTCTCATTTGTCTTCTCTAACTTGCTTTTTTTTTTTTTTTTTT
>JAQZBX010000721.1:0-98759 GCA_029593785.1 Cabassous unicinctus | reverse complement strand
AAAAAAAAAAAAAAAAGAGAATGTCACAGGACTCCCAAGGATGTGAATTCAGTTCTCTTGGGGGTATTTTGTGGGTCTCAACCCATGGAGGCAATACCCCATGAACACATGAAGACCTTCATATTCCATAGAATCATGCCCCATGTGCATCCCTCCTCACACATCCTTCCACCACCAACAACCCACAGCACTGATGCTCCCCTGGCACAGTTGCAAACCTTTTGCAATGCAAAATATCCCCCCCAAAAAAAGCCAAATAACAATAAAATAATTAAAAATAAATAATTTTTTTTAAAAAATTGCATTGTGCCTTTCATCACCATAGGCCTTTTGTCTTTTTTGTATATTGAAAATTTCTTCTCTGTGTTCCTCCATGTCTTATTTTTTTCACTTTATGTTCCAAGAGGCTTTAGATTACAGAAAATTCCCATAAAAAATATTAGACATTCCCACTATCCCCCACATCATCTCCTCTAACAATAACATCCTACATGAATGTGGTACATTTTTTACAATTGATGAACATATATCAAAGCATTGCTACTAACCATACTCAATCATTTACATTATGGTTTAGATTTTTCACTGTCAACTTTTATATGTTCTGACAAAATGTATAATGGCCTATATTTAGAATTGTCAGATCATGCAGAACAATTCCAAAGCTCCAAAACTGTCTTATGTTCAACCCATTCTTCCCTCTCCCTCCCCTCAGAATCTATGATAACCACTAAATTTCAATTTTTGAAGATTAAGTTTCATAGTTACATGCGTTAATATTGAGGGTTTAACATATTGGTCTGTTTTCTTTTATTAAGCACTGCCTATGTACTTAAGAGACTCTTACCCCTCTATTTCAGAATGTAGCTATACTCCCCAGGATGGAAGTTTGATATTTCCTTTTTTATTGTGTGTGTCTCCACCCACTGAGATAACATCCTATGACAAGATGAGTACATTCATATTCCATAGAAGCATGGCCCCTTTGTACCCTTTCCAACATATTCCCCCACCACTGATGCCCTGAACCAGTGACTTACCCCTGCCATATTTGCCAAAAAACATCCCTACCCTTGTAGTTTCAACCACAGATCTACAAAACCCAGAGATCATCTGTTCCTTCCTTCAGCCCTCTCCCCAGTTCCATGGATAATCCAACCCAACTCCCCCACCCTGCTCACCCTCACATTCCAGCAATGTCAACCCCACCTGCATCAGTACCCAATCACATATCTATCCACTGCTAAAACACTCCCTCCAACTTAACATGAGTTTTGCCATATTGAGTATTGTCTCACCACACTCTACTCCCTTTCTGTCTCCTGGTAACCTATCTTCCAGACTCTAGCTCTGTGAGTCTGTTCAATATGTTTAGGTCATATCAGTGAGGTCATGCAATATTTGCCCTTTAATTCAACGTAAGTTATTCAAGATTCATCCATGTTGCCACATGTGTCAATATTTCATTCCTTCTTACAGCTAAGTAATATTCTATTAGGTGGATATACCACATTTTGCTTGTCCATACATCTGTTGATTGGCACTTGTGTTGGTTCCAACTTTTGGCAATTGTGAATTAGGCCACTATGATCATTGGAGTGCATATATATATATATATATATATATATATATATATATATTCAGTTCCCTTCTTTCAATTCTTCTGGATTTACACCCAGTGGTGGGATTGCTGGAACATATCACAATTCTATATTTATTTCCTGAGGACAACGATATGGTTCTCCACAATGGCTGCACAATTCTCCATTCCCACCAGCATTGGATGAGGGTTCCCTTTTTTCCACATCATTTACAACGCTTGAGTTTCCTGGTTATTATTATTATTTTTTTAATATTCACCAGTTAAGTGTAAGACGATATCTCATTGTAGTTTTGATTTGCGTTTCCCTAATACCTAGTGATGTTGAGCATCTTTATGTGTGCTTTTTAGATATTTGTATTTCCTCTTAGGAAAAGTGTCTGTTCAAAGCTCTTGCCCATTTTTTCAATGGGTGGTTTTTCTTTTCATTTTTGAGATGTAGTAACTTTTATATACACTTGGTATTAGACCCTTATCAGATAAGTGGTTCCCAAAGAATTTCTTCTACTGAGTAGGTTGCATTTTCACTTTCTTGATAACAACTTTGAAGTATAAAAGTTTTTAATTTTGAGGAGGTCCCATTTATCTATTTTTTGTTGTTTGTGTTTTGGGTGTAAAGTTTATGAAACCATTCCCTACTACAAGATCTTGTAGATGTTTCCATCCATTATAATCTAGGATTTTTTGGTCTTTGCTCTTATGTTTACATCTTTGATCTTGTGCTAATTTTTGTATAGGGTGTGAGATAGTGATCCTCTCTTATTCTTCTGGATATGGATATCCAGTTCACCCAGCACCATTTGTTAAAAAGGCCATTCTGTCCCAGTTGAGTGAGCTTCATGGTATGAAAATCAATTGACCATATATATGAGAATCTATTGCAGAACTCTTAATTTGGTTCCATTGGTTAGTATGTCTATCGTTGTGTCAATACCATGCAGTTCTGACCACTGTACTTTGAAGTGTGTAAAGTCAGGTAGTATGATTCCTCCAATTTCATTTTTCTTTTTCAATATATTTTTGGCTATTTTTCCTTTCAAATAAATTTCACAATCAGCTTCTCCAATTCGGTAAAAACTGCTGTTGCAAATTTTATTGAGATTGTGTTAAATCTGTAAAGCAATATCTGTAGGACTGACATCTTAATGTTCTTTATTCTTCCAATCCTTGTAAATAGAATATGTTTCCATTTATTTAGGTCCTCTTTGATTTCCTTTAGCAAATTTGTGTAGTTTGTGTTTGTACAACTCCTTTACATCCTTAACTAAGGATGTAGATAATATTTGATTCTTTTTGTTGCTAATATAAATGGAATTTTTTCTTGATTTCCTCCCCAGATTGCTTATTATTAGTGTACAGAAATGCTACTGATTTTTGAATGTTGATCTTATATCTTGCCACTTTTCTGAACTTGTTCAGCTCTAGAACCTTTGTTGTGGATTTTTAAAGCTTTCTACATATAGTATCATGCCATATGCAAATAGTGACATTTTTACTTCTTCCTTTCCTATTTGGATTCCTTTTATTTTTTGTGTGTGCCTATGTGCTTGAGCAAGTATTTCTAACACAATGTTAATAGGAATGGTGACCTTGGGCACACTTGTGTTGTCCCAGACCTTAGGGGAAAGCCTTTAGCATTACTCCATTTAGCATATTAGCTGTGAGATTTTCATATATATACTCTTTATCGTGTTGAGGATGTTTCCTTCGACTTATCTTTTTTAAAGGAGATACCAAGGATTGAACCTGGAACCTCATACATGGGAAGCTGGTGCTCAACCACTGAGCTACACCGGCTCAAATCTATTTCTATCTTTTGAAGTGTTTTTCTGAAAAAAATGATACTTGGTTTTGTCAAATGCTTTTTCTGCATCAATACAGATGATCATGTGGTTTTTTCTTTTGATCTATTAATGTGGTGTATTACATTGATTTTCTTCTGTTGAACCATCCTTGCATACCATAGGGAAAGCCCATTTGATCATGGAATATAATTCATTTCATGTGTTGTTGAATATGATTAACAACCATTTTGTTTAGGATTTTAGCATCCAAGTTCATTAGAGAGATTGGTCTACAGTTTTCCTTTCATGTGACGTCTTTGTGTGGCTTTGGTATTAGGATGACATTGGCATTATAGAATGAGTTAGTCAATGTTCCCTCCAATTCTAATTTTTGGAAGAGTTTAAGCAGGATTGGTGTTTGTTCTATCCAGAATATTGGTAGAATTCAAACATGAAGACATTTCATCCTGTGATTTCTTGGTTGGAAGGATATTGATGACTAACTCAATTGCACTATTTGTGATTAGTCTGTTGAGTTAACAAATTTTTTCTTTTGTCAATTGGGTTGCTTGTGTGTTACCAGAAATTTGTTGATTTCATCTGTTATCCATCTTGCTGCCATACAATTTTTCAAAGTATCCCCTTTTGATTCTCTTTATTTCTGTAGGATCTCTGATGATAACCCTCTCTTGAGTTTTATTTTTTATTTGCACCTTTGTTTTTTCTTTGTTAGACTAAGGCTTTGTCAATTTTATTAATCTTCCCCCAAAAAACAGTTTTTGGTTTTGTTATTTTTTCTAGTGTTTCTTTTACTTTCAATTTCATTTAGTTCTGCTCTAACCTTTTATTCCCTTCATTCTGTTACCTTGAGGATTAGTTTGTTACTCTTTTTCTAGGTCCTTCTTGTGTGCAATAGGTCTTTCACTTTAGCTCTTTCTTTGTTTTTAATATAAGGATTTATCACAATAAATTTCCCTCTAACCACTGCTTTCACTGTATAACATAGGTTTTCATAGGTTTTGTTCTCATTTTCATTTGTTTCAAGGAAGTTACTTATTTCTTTTCAATTCTCACTTGACACACTGATTGTTGAAGAGTGTACTGTTTAACTTCCACATCTTTGTGCCTATCCTTCTTCTCTGTCCTGTATTAATTTCCAACTTCATTCCATTGCGGTCAGAGAAATTACTTTGTATAATTTCAATCTTTCTAAATCCATTGAGACTTATTCTGTGAGGTAGCATGTGTTCTAGCCTGGCTTAGGATTCATGTGTGCTTGAGAAGAATGTATATCTTTCTGTATTTGGGTGTAATGTTCTGTATGTCTATTAGGTCTAGGTCATATAACCTGTTGTTCAAGACCTCTGTTTCTTTATTAACTATCTGTCAGATGTTCTGTCTAATAGTGATAACAGTGTATTAATGTCCTCCACTAAAATTGTAGAGTCATCTATTACTCCCCATAGTTTTTCTGACATTTACCTCATGTATTTTGGGACAACCTGATTAGATGCATAAATGTTTATAATTATTCTTTTTTCTTGATATATTATGCTTTTATTAATATATAGTGCCTTTCTTTGTCTCTAACAATAGTTTTGCATTTAGTCTTTGATATTAGTATAGCTACTCCTGTGTTTTTTCTTTATTGTTTATGTGTAAAATCATTTTCCAACCATTCACTTGCAACCTTCTTGCATCGTTGGGTCTAAGGTGACTTTCTTGGAGACAACATGTAGATCAGTCATATTTCATTATCCTTTCTGTCAATCTGCCTCTTTTGATTGGAGAGTTTACTCCATTAACATTCAGTGTTATTACTTCAAGGAAGTACTTATATTAGCCATTTTTTTCTTTAGGTTTATTAATCTTCCCTTCTACAATCTCCTTCAAGTTTTTCTCTCCTGTTTTTTTCTTTCAAATTGCAGCACTCACTTTAGTATTTTCGAAGGGCAGATTTCTTAATGACAAACTCTCTTAATTACTGTTTATTTATGAATATTTTGAACTCTCCCTCATTTTTTAATGCAAGCTTTCCTGGATACTGGATTTTTTGCTGGTAGTTTTTTTCTTTTGACTTCTTAACTATGTCATACCAATGCCTTCTAATTTCCATGGTTTCGGATGAGAAATTAGCACTTAATCTTATCAACCTTCCCTTCTATGTGATGGATCTCTTTTCTTTTGGTGTTTTCAGTATTCTCTATGTTGTGTTTGTGTGTTTGACAACTTGGCAAATATATGCATTGGGATAGGCCTGTTGGGATATATACTGTTTAGAGAGTGCTGCACCTACTGGACGTATTCCTCATTATCCCTCAAAAGAGTTGGGAAATTTTCAGCCTTTTTTTCCTCCAACACTCCTTCTTCTTCCTTTCACTTCTCTTTTCCCTCAGGGATGCCTATAAAGCCCACTTGTAAATTTTGTGCTGTCATTCAATTCCTTGCAACACTTCTGGTTTTTTTCTATCATTTAACTATTTGTTCTATTATGTGTGCCAATTTGAATGTACTATCTTCAATGTCACTCATTCTTTCCACTGACTGATCATATCTGTTGTTTTGTGATTTCAGTGTATTTTTAATTTCTTACATTGTACTATTCATCACCATCAGATCTGTTATGTTTTTATGTATGTTTAAATTTTTTTCTGAATGTTCCTTCAGTGTCTTTTAAATATCCTTTATATCTTCTTTCACTTCATTAATTTGATTCATGATATTTGTTTGGATATCCTTGATTAGTTGTTACATATTCTGTAACCACCCCCCTGTGTTTAGTTTATTCATTAGACTGGGGCCTGTCTTCCTGTGTCTTAGTATGTTTTGTAATTTTTTTTGTTGGTGTCTAGGCATCTATTTATCTTTATGGACATATTCAGATAGCTAGTTTTTCTTTATATGCTAGGGCTTTATTTTGTTTTATTTCATTTCAAGATTCCTATTTGACACTAAGTTCCACTTATTCTATATCCTTGTAGTTGTCTGTACCCACTTAAAAATATTTAAAAAAGGGAAGAGACAAAGAATAAGAAAAAGAAAAACATGGAAAAAGAATCATAAAAGAGCCAGAAAGAAAAGAAAAAATAAATAAGTAATGAGTGAAAAATCCTAAAAACATAAAAAGTATTGAGAATAAAAAGTAGGGAATAAAAATAAAGAAACAGGAAAAATAGAATTAATAAAAGGCTGGAGAGATGTGAAGATAAGAAATAAAATGAGGAACAAACAAGGGAAGGAGAAGTGATAGAAAAGCAATGAAAGAGGTAAAAATAAAAGCAAAAAAAGAAATAAAGAAACTAAGGAGAAAGAGAAAAAGGAAGGGGAATAAAACAACCACAACCACCACCACCACAACAACAAAACAGAAAAAACAGGTTTACCTCTCAGTCTACTAGCAACCATCTCAGGCTGCCAGTGCTCACCAATCAATCACCTTGCAGCCTACCATCCCCAGGTAAGTTATCTGGGTTTAGAGAAAAGAACAAGGAATAAAAAATAAAAATGAAATAACCTACAAATTCTTAGTCTAAATTCCCTGTCCTGAGGATTCACATCCTTGAATTCCTACTCCCGCAGCTCCTGGGATGCCTCCACCCACCCCCTGTCACACAGACCAGTTAGACTTTTTTAGGGGGTACTGGGGATTTAACACAGGACCTATATATGAGGCAGGATTTTAACCACTGAGCCACACCCACCCAACTGGTTATGTAAGCTACTGAAGGTTTGTCTTCTCTCTCTGATATATGCCCCATTGCTTCTCCAGGATTGCCATTCTCCCTGGCTGTTAGGCACCTGTCAACCCATGCCTTCATTGCCTCAGTTCCTCTGTCTCTCATGGTATGTGTGTGTAGTAGCTTGTCTGATCATTTTCTCCATCCCCTCTCCCTGGAGCTCTTTCAATACTGAGTGGCACTATTTTATTTTATTTTGTTCTGGTCTGCCTGCCTTATCTCCCATCGTTCAGTGTGTGAACTCTCACACTGAGTTCACTGGGTGCTGGTCACCCACAATGTGAAGCTCCCCACCTCACGAGCCTGCTAGGTACTGAGATGATCCCCTGGCCATCTGGTGGGTGGGGGACTGAACTCATACTCAGAGCTGGCTGATCACTTGTCTTCCAGGAAAATCACTTCCCTGGCTTCATTCACTTCTGAAATGACTTGAGTGCCCCCAGCCAACTGGGTCCCCCCATCTAGCTGCTCTTTCCAATTGCACCCCAGTCCTGCAGCTTCCCTTCTGCCAGGTTAATGTGCCTACCTTCCCACAGTTTCTAGTGGAAGATTGCCACCTGCCATTCCCTACACCACAACCTTGGAGCTCCTCTGTTGCTAGAAATATGACTTACCAACTTTCACTTTTAGTGTATTTGCATTCTTGACTCAAGGTATGTCTCTTGCAGAAAGCATATGGATGGCTCTTGGATTTTTTAATCCATTCTGTCAGCCAATGTTTTTTGATTGGAGAATTTAATACATTAAAATTTGATTTAAGTATGCAAATGCATTACTTTGTTCAGTCATATTATGCTTTGGCTTTTATGCTATATTTTATTTTTGCCCATCTTTTACCCTTTTTGGCTAACTTTTCTAATAGTCTACACCCTCCCCCAAGCCTCTATTTCATTTCATTTCTTTTCTGGCTCCATAACTACCACTAGTGTTAACTGCAGAGCTGGATTCTTTACAATCTCTTTAGTTTCTGTTTAATCTATGAATATTTTAAGTTCATTATCATATTTCTAGGACAACTTTGCTAGATATAGAATTCTTGTCTGGCAGTTTTTCTCTTTCGGTACTGTAATTATATTATACCACTGCCTTCTTGCCACCTTAGTTTCTGAAGAGAAATCTGCACTAAGTCTTATTGGACATCCCTTGTATATATTTTGCTTTTACCTTAATGCTTTCAGAATTTTCCCTTTATTGTTGGCATCTGGAATTCTGTATACTATGCATTTTGACATGGTCTAATTAGATTTATTCTAACTGAAGTACACTATGCTTCCTTGACATGTATATCCATGCCTTTCATGAAAGTTGGGAAATTTTCAGCCACTATTTCTTTAATATTCTTTCTGCCCATTTTCTTTTTTCTTATTTTTATATTAAACTTTTTGTTTTTTAAAAGATACTTAGGTCACATAAATTTAACACAAAAATTATAGGGATTCCCATATGCCCCACCACCCACACCTCCCACAACCTCCCACATAAACATCTTTCATTAGTGTGGCACATCACCTGCAATGGATAAACACATCATGGGGTTTTGTCAATAATCATGGACCATGGTTCACATTGCAGACCACACTCTCTCCCACACAGTTCTGCATGGTACATGGTGATGTAAAATGACCTATACCTGTCATTGCAATGTCACTCAGGATAATTCCCAAGTCCCAAAAAAAACCCTGTATTACAACTGCTTTTCCCTCTCCCTGCCCCAAAAGTGTCCAGTGGCCACTATCTCCACAACACTGCTGTAATTTCTTCCATTGCTTGAATCACAATATGTCTATAAGAGAATAGCAATAAGTTCACCCTAATCCATAACAATTCCCCCATTCCTGAGGAGTCTGGGATGGTGATGTCCACTCTGCCTCCAAGTGAGAGGGGACTTATATTCCATGGATAAGATGGATGGGATTATCCTGCCTGTAGCTGAAGATTCTCTCCATCATTGGGATGGCCATTCTCCATCATCATCTCTCTGCCAGGTGTCCTGGGTGAGTCCATTGAGCTGTAGAGTAGGAGTTGCAGCTCCACCAAGATTCTGGGCCCATCTGGCACAAGGAAAGCCAACAGAGTCCAGTCTCTGGAGGTATGTCTACAAACTCAGCACCACATATGGGTTTGAATAGATGGGACAGATGGACCATGTTCAGAGAAGACATATTTGATTTCAACTTGGTCACTCTTAGGGGCACAGAATCCAGAGTAGGGACCACTGATAAGAGACCAAACTCGAGAGATTTCCACCTTGAAATAGGACCTGTGTGTCTCCAGAAGATGCAGAAGCCCCTCTATTTGGGTCGATATCCACTTGGAAGACTATTAGGTCCTACTGAGATGTGCATAAGTGTTACCTCTGGGATGACCTCCTGACTCACTTTGAAGTCTCTTAGCCATATGAACTCATTTGTCTTTACACTTTCCCCCTTTTATTCAAGGTATTTTTCCAGTCATATTGACAGTTGGCACTTGGTAGTAATCCCTCATTGCCAGGGAGGTTCATTCCTGGGAGTCATGTCCCATGCTTGGAGGAAGATAATGCATTCATATGCTGAGTTTGGCTTAGAGAGAGGCCACCTTTGAGCAACAAGGAGGCTCTCAAGAGGCAACACTTAGGCACTCCAATACAATAGGCTAAGTTTTGATTTCAAGAGCAAAGACTCATAAGTCTAATCATCAATAACAGGAGCCCATCAGTGGACAATCCTCCTTTGCCAGACAGTGCTCCTGCACTGGGGGAACTGCTGCTGATCCCTTGGAGATTGTGGCAGAGCTCTCCAGGATGGGAATTCAGTATTCTCTCATTTATTGAGTGATTCTCGACCCACTGTGACTGTACCCCATGAGCATTTGAACAGTTTTATATACCTTTTATGTATATTCAGGTGAACTTCTTCCCATGCATGCACCCATCCCTGACACCCCCCCACCAATGATCCTCACCACAGATGTAACTCTGTGATTCAAAGTTTCCTTAAAGATGAATACAATACAATAGCCAAATACAATTAATAGGAAAATGTAACAATAATGGTAAGTTTAAATGTGCAAGAATAGATACATGAAAACTTTAAAAAAACTAAAAATTAAATTAAATTAAAGGACTGGGATATTTAAAAAATGAGAAACATATTTAAGAAAAATTTTCTTTTTTGACATTTTGCCTTTTATCCCTGCAATATCTGATGTCCAGTCTGTGCCATGGCACCTTTCCCCTCTCACTCCCCATTTTCCCACAATCTTTCATTTAATTTTCAAAGAAGTTTTAGGTCACAGCAAAGTCACACACAGAATACAAGAGAATCTGATACCCAGCCTCCTCAACCTTTCCTCATTCCATATTAAAGCCTTTTTGTGTGTGAATGGTAGCATTGTGATAACTGATATACAGATAGTGAAACATAGCTACTAAACATTGTCACTGGTTTATAGTATTATTTCCATTTTAGACCATACACTTTTATAAATTTTGATGATATTTAACATGTACTGTGTTCATTATTATAAGGTAATGAAAAACATTTCCACTGACCACTAAATACACTCTATTTGATCTATTCTGCATCCCCCTCATCATCGCCCTGGGGCCAATGATGACCTCCTGGCTTGACTCATTGGATGACAGCATTCATAATTACATGCAACAAGAGGCCTTTACACACTGGTTTGTCCTCCCCTATTGGGAACCACCCTTACTCTTAAGAGATGTCCATCAGCCTATTTCTGAGTCTGTCAATCCTCCCAAAGATGGGAGTCCATCTCCTTCCGGCTCATTGTGTGGGAATCCACTCACTGATACAATACGTTATGACAGGATGAACACACACACTCTCTAGAAGCCTGCTCCAGATGTGCCCTGTCCCGAATGCCCTCCCAACCTACACCCTAAACCAGTGACACTTCCTTGTCATATCACCATGAGATCTTTCCTACCTCTGTTCTTTCAAACTCATGCCCACAAAACTCAAGTGTTAAATTGTTCTCTCTCCCATCTCTCCCCCCAGAATCCTGGGTATTCTAACCCACTCTTCACAGTCTACACACCTGTCAACTCTGCACCACCAAACCCAATAATATCACTACTTACCTGTCCTATCCCTTTAATACACAACTAGATTACATCCATATGGGTTATAGCTCACAACTTTCTTTTCTCTTTCTCATTCTTGTAAACCTGTCTTTCAGACAATAGTTGTAAGAGACTGCTCAATTTCCTTAACGCATATCAGTGAGGTCATGTACTGTTCATCCTTCAATGCTTGGCTTGTTTCACTCAGCATAAAGTCTTCAAGATTCATCCATTTTGTCCCCCATGTTGTTACTTTATTCTTTCTTACAGCTGAGTAATATTCCACTGTATGTATGTATCACGTTTTGTTTATCCATTCATCTGTTGGTGGGCACCTGGTTTGATTCCAACTTTTGGTAATAGTGAACAACACCACTATGAACATTGGTGTGAATATATCTGTTCATGTCTTTGCTTTCAATTTTTCAGGGTATATACCCAGCAGTGGAATCGCTGGATCATATGGAAGATTTTTAGATAGTTTTTGAGGAACCACCAAACTGTACTTCACAGTGGCTGGACCATTTCACAATCCCACCAGCAGTGGATGAGGGTTCTCATTCGGGCACAACCTCCCTGACACTTTTAGTCTGCTGTTTTTTTTCAATAGTCACCATTCAAATGGGTGTAAAATGGCATCTTATTGTAGTTTTGATTTGCATTTCCCTAACAGCTAGCCAGGTCATGCATTTTTTCATGTGCTTTTTAGCCATTTGTATTCCTTCCTTGGAGAAGTGTCTTTTCAGGTAACTTGCTGATTTTTTTTTTGATTGGTTATGTGTCTTTTTATTTTCAAAGTGTAGGATTTCTTTATATATGCAGGATATTAGGCTCCTATAAGATATATTGTTGCTAAATATTTTCTCCCATTGGGTAGGCAGCCTTTTTATTTTCTTGATGACATCCTTTGAGGTGCAAAAGTTTTTAATTTTGAGGAGATCCCATTTATCCCTTTTTTCTTTTGCTGCTCATGCTTTGGGCATGAAGTTCATGAAACCATTTCCTATTAAAAGGTCCTGTAGACAGAAAATAGACATATTGACAATTACTCTGTATGTAATAGAAGAAATGAACTTAGAAAATAATAAATTTAGTTCATTCATATCTTTCAGAATACACATGATTAAATTTTTTTTAAAAAAGATCCTGCAGATGCTTCCCTACATTAACTTCCAAGGTCTTTATGGCCTTGGCTCTTATGTTTAGATCTTTGATCCATCTTGAGTTGATTTTTGTGTAAAATGTGAGATGGTGTCCCTCTCACATTCTTTTGGATATCTATAT
Organism: Cabassous unicinctus; assembly: GCA_029593785.1. Classification (NCBI taxonomy): domain Eukaryota; kingdom Metazoa; phylum Chordata; class Mammalia; order Cingulata; family Chlamyphoridae; genus Cabassous; species Cabassous unicinctus. Next base: position 86,285 of record JAQZBX010000721.1, on the reverse strand, counting down.
CCCGTTCTCCAAGCACCACTTGTTGAAGAGGCCATTTCCTTCCAACTGAGTGGGCTTGGTAGCCTTGTCAAATATCAGGTGACTGTATATGTAAGGTTTTATATCAGAACTGTCAATTTGATTCCATTGGTCAGTATGTCTATCCTTGTGCCAATACCATGCTGTTTTGACAACTGTAGTTTGTAATATGTTTTAAAGACAGGTAGTGTGATACCTCCAACTTCATTTTTCTTTTTCAATATGTCTTTGGCAATTCGAGGCATCTTACCCTTCCAAATAAATTTTGAAGTTAGTTTTTCCAATTCCTTAAAAAATACAGTGTTGATTTTTATTGGGGTTGCATAAAATCTGTAGATTAACACATCTTGATGATGTTTTGTCTTTCTATCCATGAACAGGGAATATTCTTTCATTTATTTACATCTTCTTTGATTTCCTGTAGTTTTCTGTATATAAGTCCTTTGCATCTTTAGTTAAATTTATTCCTGGATATTTGATTTTTTTTTTGTTACTATTGTAAATGGTATTTTTTTCTTGATTTCCTCCTAAGATTGCTCGTTATTGGTGTACAGAAATGCTCCAGAGTTTTGAACATTTATCTTCTAGCCTGAGACATTACTGTAGGCCTTTATAAGTTCTAGAAGCGTTGTTGTAGATTTCTCAAGGTTCTCTATGTATAGGTTCATGTCGTCTGCAAATATTGAAATTTTTACCTCTTCTTTTCCAATTTGGATGTCTTTTATATCTTTATCTTCCCACAGTCCTCGAGCAAGTACTTCTAAGGCAATTATAAATAGGAGTGGTGATAGTGGGCATCCGTGTCTTGTTCCTGATCTCAGAGTGAAGGCTTTTAGGATTTCACCATTGAAGATGATATTAGCTTTGGGTTTTTTATATATACCCTTTATTATGTTCAGAAAGTTTCCTTCTATTCCTATCTTTTGCAGTGTTTTTATCAGGAAAGTGTGCTGTATCTTGTCAAAAGCTTTTTCTGCATCTACAGAGATGAACATGTGATTTCTTTCTTTCAATCTGTTTACCCGGAATGAAACCCACTTGGTCATGGTGTGTAATTCTTTTCATATGTTGTTGAATGGGATTAGCAAGTATTTTGTTGAGGATTTTAGCATCTGGTTCATTAGAGAGATTGGTCTGTAGGTTTATATTCTTGTGGTATCTTTGTTTGGCTTTGGTATTAGGGTAATGTTGGCATCATAGAATGAGTTAGGCAATGTTCCTTCTACTTCTATTTTTTAGAAGTGCTTAAGCAGGATGGGTGTTAGCTCTTTGCAGAATGTTTGGTAGAATTCAGGTGTGAAGCCATCTGGGCCTGGGCTCTTCTTAGTTGGGAGGTTATTGATGACTGAATCTATCTCTTCAATTGTAATTGGATTTTTGAGTTCCTCAATTTTTTCTTTTGACGATGTAGGCTCTTGTTAGGTTCTAAGAATATGTGCATTTCTTTTACATTATCATTCTTGTTGGCATATAGTTTTTCACAGTATTTTCTAATGATACTCTTTATTTTTGGGGTGTCAGTAGTGATATCGCTTCCTTATTCCTTATTTTTTGTATTTGTTTCTGCTCTCTCTTTTTCTTTGTTTGTCTGATTGTTTGTCAATTTTATTAATCTTGAAAAATGAGCTTTTGGTTTTATTTGTTTTAGTGCTTTCTTATTTTGTATTTCATTTAGTTCTGCTCTAATATTTGTTATTTCCTTCCTTCTACTTCCATTGGGGTTAGTTTGTTGTTGTTTTATCAATCCTCCAGGTTTGCAGTTAGGTCTTCAATTTTAGCTCTTTCTTCTTTTTGAAAATATGCATTTATGGCTATGAATTTCCCTCTCAGTACAGTTTTGGCTGCATCCCATAGGTTTTGATATGTAGTGTTGTCATTTTCATTCATTTCAAGGTAGTTTCTGATTTCTTTTTTCGATATCCTCCTTGTCCCACTGTTTGACTAAGAGTGTGTTGTTTAACTGTCATATCTTTGTGCCTAATCTGTTTCTCTTGCCTTTAGTGTTTTACAGTTTCATTCCATTGTGGTCAGAGAAATTACTTTGTATAATCTCAATCTTTCTAAATTCATTGAGAGTTGTTCTTTGGCCTAGCTTGTGGTCCATCTTGGAATATGATCAATGTGTACTCGAGAAAAATGTTTATCCCACTGTATTTGATTTTTGCGGTCTGTACTTGTCTATTAGGTCCAGGTCCTCTAATGTATTATTCAGAGCCTTTGATTCTTATTGATTCTGTGTCTTCATGTTCTGTCTAATGGTGATAATGTGTATTTAAGGCCCCCACTATAATTATAGAGGCATTTATGTCTCCACTTAGATTTTCTAGTGTTTGCCTCATGCATTTTGAGGTACCCTGATTAGGTGCATAAATGTTTATAATTGCTCTCTCTACTTGAAATATTAACCCTTTTACTAGTATATAGTGTCCATCTTTGTCTTTTACAATAGTTTTGCATTTAAATTCTATTTTGTCCCATATTAGGGTAGCTACACCTGCTCTTTTTTGGTTATTGTTTGGTTATAAAATTGTTTTCCAGCAATACACTTTCAGCCTCCTTGAATCCTTGGGTCTAAAGTAGGTTTCTTGTAGACAGCATATATGTGGATCATATTTCCATATCCATTCTGCCAATCTGTGTCTCTTGACTGGTGAGTTTAATTTATTAACATTCAGTGTTATTTCTCTCAATGAATTTCTTACATCAGCCATATTTTCTTTGGGTTTATGTATGTCATATGTTGTTTTTATTTCTCTTTTTGTCTTTTTTTTGTTCTTACACTCTCCTCCAACTCTCCCTATCCTGTTTTTACCTTTCAACCTGTAAAGCTTCCTTTAATATTTCTTAAAGTGCAGGTTTCTTTTAGCATACTCTCTTAATTTTTGATTATCTGTGAATATTTTGAACTCTCCAACATTTTTGAGTGCCAGCTTTGCTGGATAGAGAATTCATGGCTGGAATTTTTTTTCTTTTAGTACATTGACTATGTCATACCATGGTCTTCTTTCCTCCATGGTTTCAGATGAGACATCAGCACTTAATCTTATTGTGCTTCCCTTTTATTTGATGGTTCCCTTTTCTCTTGCCACCCTGGGTATTTTCTCTTTTTCTTGAGCATTGAATATTTTGCTAATTATATGTCTTGGAGTAGGCCTGTTGGTATTTATACTGTTTGGGGTGCATGGCAATTCGTGGACATGCACATCCACCTCCTTCAATATGGTTGGGAAGTTTTCAGCCATTATTTCCTTCAACACTCCTTTTGTTCCCTTTCCCTTCTCTTCTTCCTGGCATGCCTATAATACATATGTTTGTGCATTTTGTGTTTTCAGTTAAATCCCTAAGTACCCGCAGGATTTTTTATTTTTACCTTTTTAACTCCCTGTTCTACTATCTGTTTGATTTCAGATGTACTGTCTTCCACATCACTAATTCTTTCTCCTGCCTGTTCAAATCTGCTGTTATGTGAATCCAGCATCTTTTTGATTTCTTGAATTGGGCCATTCATCACAATCATATTTGTTATCGTTTAATTTATGTTTACAATTTCTTCAGTATGTTCTCCCAGTGTCTTTTTAATATCCTTAATCTGTTTCTTTACTTCATTAAGTTGGTCCATGATATTTGTTTGGACAACTTTGATTAGTTGTTCAATGTTCTGCATCCCTCCCAGTTTTATAGTTTGTTCATTGTACTGATCCATGTCTTACTGTTTCTCAGTATGGTTTGTAATTTTTTGTTGCCCTACTGGTCATCATTTTAACTTGATTAGTTAATTCAGTTGCTTAGCTTCTCTCTCTGCTCTAGAGTTTTATTTAGCTGATGGTTTTCTGTGTGTTTTAAAATTTTCTCTTTGACACTTTGTTCTTCTTGTTCTATTTCCTTGCTTTATTCTATGTTCCCTTGAAGGAAAAATATTAGGGCCAAAATAATCAAAAGAGGTACAAAAATAAAAAGAATAATAGTAATATTGATAAAAATTAGAAGAAGGGCCATATAAGACTTTTTTAAATGAATATTTAACTCATGTGGTCAGTGTAGAGTAATAGGGGAAAGAAGTGGAGTACCCACAATGGAATAGGAAACCAAATAAGGAAAAATATATAGAATGATTTAAAAAGCCAGAATGATGAGGAGAGAGAGAAAGAGTAAAAAAGGGGCTGAAATAAAGAAGTTAATAAAAAAAGAAAGAAAACAGAATAGATAAAATAAAAATCAACACCCATGAAGTTGAGGACTATTGAACAAAGGTAGAATGTAAGAACCACAACAGAAAGCAGAAGGTAGAAAGATGAAGGAAGGAAAAGAAAAAGTGTTGGTAGAGAATGTCAATATACACAGAGAATGGGAAATCAAGAAAGAGGAAGCACAGCAAAGAAGAAACAAGCTAGCAGCATCTAATTTAAAAAAAGGGATGGGGAAGGAAAGAGGAAAGAAAAGCAAGATACAAACAAACAAAGACAAACAAAAAAAAACCTACAAACAAGCAGTCAAACAAAGCTAAGGAAGAACAGTGTTCCTTCTTGGGCCCTTGTGGAGCCTCTCAGTTTGCCTGTGTTCATCAATCACTTGCCCTGCAGCCTTATCTCTGTAGGTTTTGAGGCAGATTTTAGTGAATAAAATAAGTCCAAGATTTTTTTAAGTAACTTTTTTTTTTATAAATAAGGGACCCAAAGAATGCGTCTTCTAGATGACCCCCTCTGCAGAGAGGACTGTAAAATGGCTCGTGGAAACTTATCAAACACTTCCCACTGCCTGACCCTCCTGGGGGTGCTGAAACTCTGATACTCCTCTGTGTGGAACTTTAAAATTGGCTGACTCTGCCCACTCCTGAGCCAAGCCTCAATATCTCATGGCAGCTAGGTAAATCAGGCTTCCTCAGCAGATTCACATATCCCCTCAATCTGGCACCACTTCAATCCAGCTGGTGTGCTCCTCAAACCTGCAAGGGGTCCAGGCAGCCAAACCCACAGAAAGGAAACCCTTCTCCACCTTCTGCCAGAACCCTCCCACTCTCAGAGAATGCTCCCTCTCACCAGGTTGCCACCGGGAGTCAGAACTCACCGTAGCCTTGAGTGTGGGGCTTAGCTGTCCATGTCCATTATTTCCAGCTGGGGAAAACTCATGATTTTATCTTGAGCAATCCATCTCGCTGTCCAGCTCCCTCCAGATCATTGTCCTTAAGGTTCTCACTCCATGGGCTCCCAGAACAGACCACTCAGGCAGGACCTTGTCCACAATCAGTTGTCCTCTGCAAGAGAGATGGTGAATGTCCACCTAAACTGATGCCATCTTCTGAAAATCTCCCATTTTCCCTTTCATCTCCTGGAACTCCCATCACACATATGTTCATGCACTTCATATTATCATTCAACTCGCTGAGCCCCTGCTCAATTTTTTCCCATTATTTTCTCTCTATGTTCTTCTTTCTTAATTTCAGTTATTCTTTCCTCTACTTTACTGATTCTTTCTTCCATGATTTTAAATCTGCTCTTGTGTGCCTCTATTGTACTTTTAATCTCACTTCTTGTTTCTTTCATTCCAAAACACTCTATTTTTCTATCCAAGTTTTCAAATTTTTCTTTGTGCTCCCTGCATCTCATTGATGTGTTTTCTTTTTTAGACATGTTGTCCTTTAACTCTATGATTTGATTTAGGAGATTTGTATGAACTTCATTGATTAGCTGTTTCAAGATCTGTGTCTCATCTGGTGTTCTGATTTGTGCCTTTGCCTGAGTCATATCATCCATTTTCTTTGTCTGGCTTGTAATTTTTGCTGATATCTAGGCATCTAGTTCTGATGCTTAAGTTTCTCTGATGTTCAGTTTCTCTCTCTTGGCTAGGGATTTATGGTTAAGTAGCTTTTGATACCATTTTTCTTTGACTCTTTGTTCAACTTGTTCAGATATTTAGTATTGCCCCTGTTTAACTCCTCAAAACAGGGATAAGAACCCAATAATGGGGTATAGGTATAGGCCAGTTTCCAAGGGTCTTGAGGAGGGTGGCAGTAAAGGTACTTACTTGCCTTTTATTTATTATTATTTTTCCCTTTAATTTCCATTTTCTGGTATGGCCAGCAGATGGTGATCTTTGGTAGACCTCTCAAGTCAGGCCTTCTGCTGTGGAGAATGAATTAAGTGTAATTCCTCAGGCATGTATGTGTGCAGAAGCAATATCCTCAGGGCTAGCCAAGCCTCAAAAACAAACTTCTTAGAGGCTGTTCTCCCTTGGCTGTCAACACCCTCCCTCCCTCTGCCTCTTCAGCAACCAGCCCAGGGCAACAGGGAGTGTGTTTGAGAAGACAACTTATCTTTAGCTCCCTTCCAGTTCTCAGGAAAAAAAATGTTCTGGCCCCACCCAGCTTGGAAGTGTGAGATCCCTCCAATGCAGTAGACCAAGTTCCTTGACCAAAATCTGATTTTGCTATAGGCTGTGTCCCTTCCTCTCCCTGCAACCTCTCAGGCCACAGTCACTGCAATCTGAAGACCACTATTTGCTCCATAGGTGGAGTAAGGGCACCCACTGCTGCATTTGTAGCTTTATTCATGGGATATTCTCACCAGCTGGGACTTCTTTCCTTTGCCCCTCTTCTTCTGAGTTGTGTCTCACCCTCCTGGTTTCCTGAGACCCAGAATAGTTTCCAGTCATTCTCTGCCTGTCCTCCAGCTTTTTTTCTGAGAGATAATTGATCTCCCACCTCTTTAACACTCTATTTTCAGGAAGACCTTAAGAGGTGATCACTGGAATTCACACCAGCTAAGATTCAGTTTCATTTCAGACAGCTACAGAAGAACCCAAAGTCTGAATCTGTTACCTATTCTGCCAATACTTTCAAGCTTCTAGTTCTGGGATTTCCCAGTGCTGGTGGTACAGTCCTTTCATTCATGGTCCTACTTGAGGCTTTGGATCTGTGCCCAGTCTCTGGCCTGGAGACTGTTGAGTGAGTTGATACTTGAGTCACACAATAAAGAGTCCAGAAAGTGCAAAAAATCTCCTTGTCACTTAGCAGAAAGCATTCAAGTAAGGAGGGAAAGAAATCCCATCAAGATCAGTGGCCTGGTGGGGGACTGCTCCAGGTTGGGACCAATAAATGGAAGCTCCTCAAGCTGCACTTCACAATGGACAACAGAGACATTTCACCATGATTCTTGACATGTGTTTTTGCCAGATATCATGTTCTTGGTTGATTTTTTTTTTAATTCTCTTTGGACTACATGGTGCCTGATGTAAGACAAGCTCTTAATCTTCCTGGGAATTCCTTTTATGTGACAAGTTGCTTCTCTCTTGTTCCTTTCACAATTCTTCATCTTTGGATTTTCAGTTTATCTCTACTTGTCTTCATATGGACTTTTTAAGTTCATTTTGCTAGATGTGTATGTTCATATAATTTTCCAGATGTGGGGAGTTTTCATCTATTATTTGTTCAAATATATTTTTTAACATTTACCTCCTCTTGTCTTTCTGTAACTCCAATTATGCATATGATGGCACACTTGATAGTATCCCACAGGTTCCTGAGGCTCTGTTCCTTTTTATTCATTTTTTCTTTCCTCTTGATTTGCAGTCTGGATAATTTCAATTTTTTCATATTCAGGTACTTTGATCTTTCCTTCTGTTTGTTCAAATATTCTGTTGAATTGAAGTAGTGATTTTTTCATTTCAATTATTGTACTTTTGAGTTCCCCAATTTCTTTTTGGTTCCTTTATGTAATTTCCACTTCTATCTTTTGTATTGTACTTTTGAGTTCCACAATTTCTTTTTGGTCCCTTTTTTGTAATTTCCAAGTCTATCTTTGTTGAGACAATGTTTTCCCAATTTTCTTTTTTTGTTGACCCTAAATACCATTGAACACATTTCAGAATATTGATTTAAAGTCTTTTTCAAATAGTTTGAATGAGCTTACTCAGGGATTATTTTGTCAAAATTATTTTTTACCTTATAATGGGCAATGTTTCCTTATTTTTCTTGTGGTTAGAAATTTTTATGGAGAATTGGATATTCTGAGCTTTAATTTGTTGAGTATCTGGAAATCTAATTCTTCCACTTTTCTGAGATTGCTGTTTTTTCCTTGTTGAGGTCTGGACAAGTTAGTTTGTGAATTTTCAAAACTATTTTTGCTCCCACAACACTAAATGGATGGGAAAAAGTTATCTCTTTAAGATCTTCTGTCTGTGGAATTGAAATCATGGTGTCTATAAGTGCATACCTTGCAGTGATCAAAGGCAGTGATGCAAAGCAATGATGAGTAGTCAGACTACACCCTCATCCTTTTTGGAATACAACATCCTAATTGCCACCCCCGGCAAAAGAAAAATTACAACAGGAAAGCAGACTTTACTCCCAACAGTTGCCTGCCATGTGACTGGGGGATGAGGGCTGAAAGCTCTTACAAGGAAGTTGAAATGCACAGGAAGTCGCTGAAATTTACCAACTTCTTAATCCAGCTCATTTCTGGGTACTGAAATTATTTCAGTATATTCCAGAGTTCCAACATATTTGATTCAGTCTGTTCTTGCCAGTTCAAGAGTATATATATTTTTTAATTTTTTATTTTTTTATTGTGGGTAAAAATCAAATTTTTCACAATACATAACAATATTTGTAAAATGATATATAAATACATATGCATATATGTGTATTTGTTTACATAAATGTTATTTGTTTTATATATATATGTGTATATATATATATATATATATATTTTTTTTTTTTTTTTAAAGGTGCTTAGAGTACTTTTGGTGGATGGATTAATTCCTGGATCTACTTTCTCCACCTTCATCCTTTTATCCCCTCCTACCATCATTTAACTTTTAATATATCTGAATCTTTATACTAGGTTTCTTGTAGACAACATATACTTGGTACCTATTTTTACTTTTTTATCCTCTCTGGTTGTCTCTGTTTTTTAATGGTGTGTTTGGAACATTCATATTTATAGTGATTATTGTCATAGTTTAATTAATATTAATCATATTTATGACTGTATTCCATTCCTTTTCCCTTCTAATTGCTTTCTTGATTTTTATTGATTGATTTTTTGATTCATTTGTTGTCTCCAATCATTTCCTGTCTACTCTAGTTTCAATTGAGCATTTATTATGTATTTTCTCTCCTTCTTTAGCATTTTAATTAAATTTCTTTAAAAATTATTTTAGTTAGCTTAGAGTTGACAATATTCACTTGCAACTGATCTAAGTCCATGTTCAAATAAAAGTACAATGCTTCATGGGTAATGCAGGTACTTTACCCTGAGTAATACCAATTCCTCCTTCACATCACTTGGAACATTTCTGTCATTCATTTCATGAATCCATATGATATGATAATCCAATATATTATTACTATTATGATTTTCTTCAGCTATATGTTAGATCAATTAAGAATGAAAAATTTTTAAAAGATTTTATTTTACCTTCATTCATTCCTTCTTGAACACTGTTCTTATTTTCTGTAAATCAAGGTTTTCGACCTATACATGTGTCTTTCTCTCTGAAGAAGTTTTCTTAAAATTGTTTGCAAATCATGTCTACCTGTGACAAATACACTAAATTTTTCTTTATCTGAGCAGGTTCTTATTTTTTCTCTATTGAGGTATAATGTTTCTGGATACAGATTTCTATGCTGGTGATTTTTTCTTTCAGTAATATTAATATTTAAATCTACTCTGTTCTTGCATGGTTTCTGAAAAGAAGTCTGATAGAATTTTTATCCTTGTTCTTCAATAGGGAAAATGGTTTTTTGCCTCTGTTTTTTTCAAGATTTTCTCTTGTCTTTCTTATCAGCTCTTTGAATATAATGAACCTAAATGTAGATTTTTGGTATTTATCCTATTTGCTGCTGAGTTTCCTGGAAGTGTGGCTTGCTGTCTGCCATTAATTTTGGAAACTTCTAAGTCTTTATTACTATACACATTTCTTCTTTTCTTTTCTCTCATTCTTCATATAGTAATTGACCACAGTTCTTGTATATTCTGTTCCATTTTTTTATTCTTTTATTTCTTTTGGAAGTTTCTTGGATATATTTTCAAACTCTCTGATTCTTCCCTTAGCTGTATAAAGTCTACTGATTTGCCAATTGAACGCATTCTTCATTTCTACTACAGTTTTATATCAGTGATAGTTCTCATTCTTTTTTTTAATGAGATTTCTAAAATTCTTTTTTATTGTACTCTTTTTTAACAAGTTAATATTATTGATACATACTAATAAGGCATAAAATTCATCCAATGTGTACTATCAATGGTATTTGGTATAGTCACATTCTTGTGCATTCATTACTTCAAACATTATTAGAATATTTTCATTATTTCAATAATATATTTTATTCTTTTTTAGAGTATCATCGTTCTGCTTATATAACCAATACATTCTTGCATTTGGACCACTTTTCCATTAGAGCTTTTAGCATTTTAATCGTAGTGATTTAAATCTTGCTATCATATAATTAAAATATCCCTGCCATATCTGGGTCTGATTCTGATGATTGTTCTGTCCTTTACTATATTTTTCATTTAGTATGTTTTGTAATTTTTTTGTTGAAAGCTAGATATGACATAGCAGGTAAAGGAACTGTGATAAATTAACCTTTGATATATGGTTTTATGTTTACCTGGTTAAGTGCTATGATGTACTTACTGTTTGTTTTAGCCATAAGGATTCCTTCACTAAAATTTACTCTGATGTCTTTGTTTATGTGTTATCCCTTTTCTTTAGATTAATCCAAGGACTTCAAAAATAAGGGGTAAGCCTTTCAGTTCTTTTTGTTGTAAGTCTCTGCTATTATAAAGGAAACCTATTCATGTACTTGTCCAATAGGATGGGTGAGGGTAAGATTTCTATAATCTTATGATTTCATCTCAATCTTTTAGTTGGTCTTTACCACTCTATAATAATATTTACATATTGATTCTCATCTACTTTCCTTATGTCAAACAAGATGTCTAGAGGTGGCTGGAATTGGATATTTTCCATACCTTACATCACAGTCTAGAGAAACCTGGAGGTGAGTATTTCTCTTCCTCCCCAGCAATTATGTTTTGGTAAAATGTATTGCTTTGAGAGTTCTTAGCTAAGGAGAACAGACTGTGGCAGGTATATTTCAAACTTTTTATGTGTACCTTACCATTGCTGGAAGAATGAGGAGAATTTCCTCCATTCTTCACAGTGAGAAATTGATGTGGATCTTGGAGGTAAAATTTGGAAATTTATGTAACCTACCTTTGAACTGAGCCCTGGAATCTTTAACTCTCAAGTTCATCCAAATAATGCCTTCTGCAGTTCAGCAGTTACAATTAAGTATTCCTATTGGTACTGACTGCAGCTGATAGCTTTGTTCTTGGCTTTATCATCCAGAAAAGCTGTGGTTTCTCTTAATCCACCTCTCTCATATTTCAAGGAGGCAATGTTTTTCTGTGACCTCAATTCTCTAAGAGACCTAAGAAGCATTGCTGTTTTCCAGTTTGTTTCAATATTTCCTAGAAGGTAGTGTGGGAGTGATGGCTTCCAAGCTCTTCATATGTCAGACTGGATACCAGAAACTGCATAATGACCACTGAAAACTCCTTTTTTTCATACAATAAATTTTATTTTTTAAAAAAATTTTAGATTACACAAAAGTTACATGGAATGTATAGAGGATTCCCATATATCCAACTCCCTCCCCCTCTCATATTTTCCCCTATTAATAACTTGTTATTAGTATGCTACATTTGTAAAATTGATGAACAAAAATTGAGTCATTGCCACTATCCAAGGGCCATAGTTTACATTATGGTTTACCCTTTGCACTGTAAAATTTATTTATTTATATTTTTATTTATTTTTTATAAGTACTTAGATTACATAAACATTACACAAAACATATAGGGATTCCCACACACCCTACCTCCCACACCTCCCACAACCTTCCACATAAACATCCTTCATCAGTGTGGCACATCACCTGCAATGTATAAACAAATCCTGGGGCTTTGCCAGTAAGCATGGACCATAGTTCACATTGTAGACCACACTCTCTCCCACACAGTTCTGCATGTTATATGATGATATAAAATGGCCTATATCTGTCATTGCAATGTCACTCAGGACAATACTTAAGTCCTGAAAAAACCCCTGTATTACAACTGCTGTTCTCTCTCCCTGCCCACAGAGACTCCAGTGGCCATTGGCTCCACAGCAATGTTGTAATTTCTTCAATTACTTGAATCACAATGTGTCTATAGTAGAATACAAGTAAGTCCACTCTAGTCAATAACTCTTCCCCCCTTCCTGAGGAGTCTGGGATGATATCCAATCCATCTCCAATTGAGAGGGGGCTTATGTCCCATGGGGAAGAAGGATAGGATTATCCTGCCTGCAGCTGTTGACCCTCTACATTCCCTGAGACAGCCATTGTCCATCATCTCCCTGCCAGTTTTCCTGGGTGAATCCAATGAGCTGTAGAGTAGGAATTGCATTCTGTGCCCAGCTGGCACATGGACAGCCCAAAGACTCAAGTCTCTGGAAATACACCTACAAACTCCAGCACCAAGTATAGATTTGAATAGAAGGAACAGATGAGCCATTTTCAGGGAAGACATAGTTGAGTCCAAATCTGTCACTCTCAGGAGCACAAATGCCAAAGTTCAGAAATAGACAGGTTGGAGTCTCTCAAGTTCAAGGGTGTTTCCTAACAGGGGAGGACAAACCAGTGTGTCAAGACCTTTTGTTTCATGTAACTATGAATCTTGTCATACAACGAGTCAAGCTAGGGGGTTAAAATGGGCCCTGGAGGGATAGGGTGGGAGGAAAAGTTTAGATCAAACAGGGGGTATTTAGTGGTTAGTAGAAACATTTATTACCATACAGTGATGGACACAGGACATGGTAAATATCAACAAAATTTATAGAAGTGTACAGCCTAAAATGTAAACCATAGTGTAAACCATTGACAATGTTTAGTAGCTATGTTTCACTATTTGCATCTCATTTATAGCAATGCTATCATCCACATATAAAAAGGTATTAATATGGGGGAGAGGAAAGGGGGAGGATGTTGTGTATATGAAGGTCTCCTGTATTCTGTGTGTGACTTTGCTGTGACATAAAACTTCTTTGAAAGCAAAATGAAATATAGTGAAACACTGGGGATTGAAAGGGGGAAGATTCCATGGTACAGACTAGGCACCAGATATTGCAATGATGAAAGGCAAAAGGTCAAAATTTTTAAATGGTTTTCATTTTTTAGTATCCCAATCTTTCAATTTCATTTTAGTTTTAATTATTTTTTAATTTTTATGCATTTTATCTCTTACATTTAAAAGTATCATTATTATATCATTTTCCCATTAATTGTATTCAGCTATTGTAATGGCTTCATCTTGAAGAAGCTCTGGATCTCAGAAGGGTTACAACTCAGATGGGGGAGGATCATTGGTGTGGGGTGTCAGGGATGGAGGATGCATGGGAGGAAGTTCACTTGAGCATAAATATAAGGTTTATAAAAATGTTCAAATGTTCATGGGGCATTGTCACAGTGGGTGGAAAATCACTCAATAAATGAGAGAATACTGAATTCTCATCCTGGAGAGCTCTGCCACATTCTCTAAGGGAACAGCAACAGTCCCCAGAGTGCAAGGGCAGTGGCTGGTAACGGAGGATGATCCACTGATAGGCCCTTGATATTGATGACTTGCCTTATGAATCTTTGCTCTTGAAAGAGAAACTTAGCTTATTTTTATGGCATGCCTAAGGGTTGCCTCCTGAGAGCCTCCTTGTTGCTCAAATGTGGCCTCTTTCTATACCAAACTCAACATATGAAGGCATTACCTTTCTCCTAGCATGGGACATGACTCCTGGGGATGAGTCTTCCTGGCACTGAGAAATTGCTGCCAAGTGCTAACTGGCAATGTGACTGGAAAAAGACCTTGGAAAAAAGGGGGGGAAAGGTAAAGACAAATGAGTTTACATGGCTAAGAGACTTCAAAATGAATCAGGAAGGCAACCCAGAGGTAATGCTTATGCACATCTCAGTAGGATCTCATAGAATTCCAAAGTGAATATCACCCCAAATAGTGGAGTTCCTGAGGGCTCTGGAGACACCTAGGTCTTATGTCAGGGCAGATAGCTCCAGAGTTTGTTGAAGACTCCTTTTAAAGAAACAAAATATTTCACAAACACTTCTAAGCAATTCTACTCTATTGCTTTATGAGTGTTCACATGCTTGCAATGAAGGCTTTGCCCAGCACAGTGAGAACAAACATCAGCACATTTATGAAAGCTTCCCCCCACACCATTTAGACTCCAGCATGGTGTGATCTTGCTGTTCAGGCTAGTTATGATAAAAAAAACAATAACCCAGGTTTAAAGGGAGAAGCATTATCTGTGTGATAACCTCTCCCACCCAATTCTCCATATAGATTAACCTATGTCCACAAAGATAATGAACCAGTTTGAAGTTTTTGGTTCACTTCTGTTTTAGCACCCTATGGAGAATTAAGAATTCAAACTGAAATAAAAATGGCTAATTTTGTTTTTGTTTCCAACTCACCCCCAATTTCCTAAACTACATTAACCAGGCCTGAGAAAGTGTCTTCATTCAAAAAATCCTTATGGTGTCCCTACAATGTGCCATGTGGTCTGTCAGACCATAAAAGGATAGTGGTGAAGAGAGATGGAAGCTTCCATAGCAACAAGAAGAAAGTCTCAAATTTCCTTATTAGAAGAACTACAAGGTGGCATCAGAGTAGCTCAGGCAGTGTGCATCTCTCTTCCAAAATAAGGGAGAAAGAATAGCTGTTGTCTGAGGGAGCTGATTTGGGGCTCTTCAGATCAAGAGAGTGCCACATGCATTGTCCAGGAGGGACTGGGGATGGAGAGACAGAGTGTCCAAAGAGAAAACCATAAGCCAATATCCCCATGACTGGGAAAACCACCCATACCCTCACCCTGAGGTGAATAACCTTGTAAAACCTAAAGCTGAGCACCCAATGGAGAGGGAAAGAACATATTCATTCCTGGGAAGAGGGATGGTGTGGCAGAAGGCTGAGTGTGGTTTCTCTTTGGCAAATGTAATCACCATAACTCTCTGGTTCAGAAGAACTAATAACTGGAAATTGAAGGATTCAACTATGTGGAAGGGTTCGCCAAGGAATGCCTCCCTGCTGGCCAGCTGGTTAAGTGGAGGAAGACAGGCTTGCCTCTCCTGTTTACTTCTGAACCACCATAGATCTGGTCTGTGCTTCATTAACAGATCCCTGTCCTTGTTTTGATTACTTAAATAGGGCAATCTTAAAGTTCAGGGAAAAAATTAAACAAAAAATCAAAGAGTTGTTGGAAAAACCACTAGGCAAAAGAGATATATTGATCAAAAGAGCAAAATCATTAACATAATCAGATGCTTAGAAATCAACAGAAGATAACAAGGCATAAAAAGTGTATTAATCAGCCAAAGGTGTGTTGATGCAAAGTACCAGTACCCTGTTGGCTTTCATAAAGGGCAATTACTTATGGAAGAAGCTTACAGTCACAAGACCCTAAAGAGTCCAACTCAAGGTACCATAAGAGGTACTTTCTCATCCAAAGTCTTTTGCCAAGTGTTGAAGCAAGATGGTGGGCAATGTCTGTGGTGGTTCAGACTTCCTTGTTCTTCTTCATTCTCTGTGGTCCCAGTGTCTTCCTATCTTGGCTGTAGGCTGACATAGGGCTCATCTCTCTCCTCAAGACTTGTTTCTTTCTGGGTTCAGCTGCTCTGGTCTCTTCACAAGGCCAGCTGTAAACTATCAGGAGAACAACTCATCTCTCCCCATTTCTCCAGGATCAAAGCTCTCTCCTCTGCCTTGTCTATGGAGCACTCTCTGTTCCTCTGTGTTCTTCTTCTCTATGTGTCTACTTCTGTAGGAAAGTCTGTTTTACCAGCCCAACAAGGGTGTGGGGATTCAACCATGCACACCCTAATCTTGATTTAACAAAGTAAAAGTGAAACCTCTGAATTTAATACAATCAAAGGGATATCATGACCAGAGAAATAGACTAGTTTACAAAAATAATCAATATCTTTTTTTGGAATTTATAAATAATATCAAACTACCACACTAAGGAACAGGAATATATGGCCCAGTCAAAAGAACAAACCAAGGATCCAGATGAAACAGGATTTAAGACAACTAATCAAAGATGTTCACATATATCTCCTTATTAAATTTAAGTAGATGAAGGAAAACATGTCTAAAGAGATAAAGGATATTAAGATGACATTGTGTGAGCATAAAGAACAATTAGAAAGCCTGCAAAAATGTAGTAGAGCTTATGGGAATGAAAGACACAATGGTTGATATTAAAATTACAACAAAGGCATATAACAGCAGATTTGAAAAGCAAGAAGAACAAATAAGTGAAATCAAAGACAAAATATATGAACTTGAAAAGATAGAACAGACAGAAATTAGAATGCAAAAAATTGAACAGGTTCTTATGGTATTGAATGACAAAATGAAATGCACAAACGTATGTCTTATAGGTGTCCCAGAAGTAGAAGAGAGTGGAAAAAGAATAGGGAGAATATATGAGGAAATACTGACTGAATATTTTCCAACCCATATGAAAGTAATGAATATCAATATTCAAGAAGTACAGTGTACCCAAAGCAGAATAAATCTGAATTGACCTACTTCAAGACATCTACTATTCAGAATGTGAAAGACCAAAGATAAAGAGAGGATTCTGAGAGCAGCAAAAGAAAAACAATTTGTTAATTATAAAGTAGCCCCAATAAGGATGGAGGAGAGGTCTTCCTTCTGCATGTGCCACCATTAGTCCAGCACTCTTGCAGGACCCTCAGGCTCATGCATTCCTTTCCCCCTCTAACTGTGGAGCAAGTGGAATCCTGCACCTAGTATATGCTAGCAGCAGGAGCCACTCAGCCAACACACAGGTCTCAGCGACCATGCAGGATTGAAGTATCATTGCACACAGGAGCCTGAGCTTTGAGCTGGCTTCAATCCCTAGCTTGGAGCCTTGTGTGCTGTACTGTGCTTGCTGCCCACCCCACCTATCTGGGCCTACAAGGTTGCAGCCATAACCAAGATGGAGGAACAGAGCTGGGACAACTTCTTCACTAAGAAGGGCAGGAAGGAGAAGAGTAAAGTAGGTGGTGGTCATGCCTCCAAGTTGTGATGAAAAATGAAGATGAGTGGAAAGAATTTAAGCAAAAAGAGGCATATCTGCAGTCCACTGCCAAGCATGTATAAAGCTGGAAATACTGAGCCTTCATGAGGGCTGACTACCTCAGTTTTGCTACATTCATTTTGGACTTCATGTGGATCACAACTTCTGCATTAAAAGGTTACAACTATTAAGTGTTTATTCAAAATGCAAAACCAGTTCTACTGGATTCCAATCAGAAATGCTGTAAAAAAGCCATTTGGGTTCTCATCTGCTGTAAAAAATGAAGATTTAAGTGACCTTAAATAAATTGCCCTGTGCCTCACCCTTAAGGATCACTCTGTAGTAGGCTGTGGCTATATTAGATTTCCCAGAACATGCTTCTCTAAAGATCTGTTGTTTTCAGATAATCTGTTTTGGGCTGTGAATTATAATTTAAGCCTTTAGTTGTATTCTGAGGTAACCACAAATTAAATTGAACCAAGCTTGGGTCAACAAAATAAGAAAAAGGGGGTGAGGGAGGAATAATCTTATTTCTTTTGTTAATTTTCTATTTGGGTTGTGCTTTTTCTATGTTCCACAATAAAGCCATTTTTACTTTGACTTGGAATTAGTTCCTTGAAGAGCATATCGCTTGGTTTAGTAACCAGAAATATGCATTAGGATTGTGAAATATCCTGTGAATTTGGCAACCTCTAGAGTGGAACCGATTAGCCTTTGGTGTAAAGTTCGGTGGCTGCCAGGGAGGTTTACTTCAGGTGCTGCTAAACTCTCTAATCATATCTAAATTTTATAGTAAATGGCAGTGGAAACAGTATCTAGCAAGTTTCTGCTCAGACTAAAGGATCATTGAAATGCTCTTATAAATTCATAGCAGCCTAGACCTTGGCTAAAACCCTTTTAAATTCCATGGATCTTGTGTGATCTTTGATAAGAATTCCAGATACCATACTTTCACACACATTTGAAAGGTATTAGATGGACTTGAAGAAACTACCCTGAGTTACTGAAAAGTTTTGCTCATCTAATGAGAAATTCTGGTAATTTCCTGGTTTTGTCTCTTTTGTTCAGTAAACACATTTCAAAGTGTTATGCGACCACTTGATGAAGAGACTGAGTTTCTCCATAATAAACCACTCTGTCAAATGCAGGCATTGCAGACTTGCTACTCGCAAGAGTGAAGCAAATGGGTGAATAAAACCATACTGAAGTGTGAGCAATTTCCCATATGAGTTCAGTCATGATGAAAGTTTCAATGGAGGAATTGAACTCTAGGAGTCTTGTAGTGTCTCCAGAAAAGACCTTCCAACCACTTCTGGGCAATAATGCTGGTATTACTTGAGGTGGCAGGAAGGAGGCATGTCTTCTGATTCATTAGGGTGAGTAGCTGAGTCAAGGAGAGCCAAAGATGATTAAAAGAGACACAAGGGATTCTTGGTTAAAGTGAAGACATCATTTGGGTACCAAATACCTTAACAAATAATCTCTTGGACATTGAACCACATATTTTCTGTGAAAAGTATCCAGATTTTCCAGCACACCCTTGTTGGGCAATGTTTTTGAGGAATGAATTTATATAAATATGTGGAAATTATATTTATGGCAAACTGAACTAGAAATCTGGAGCCCTGCAGCTGATTTAAAATTCCAACGCATGCTATAACTTTTTAAAAGATTGTGAAACTATCAAAATGCAAATGAATCAAGTATTTATATAATGTATGATGGGTAGATAAGGCTGTTCAATGCACCAGTTTCTTTCTTTGAATTCTCAGATATGTTTTCAGCAGTGCAGGAACTTTTTAACATTAACAAATTCAATTTAAAAATAAATATATATAAAAAAGAAACCATATAAGTGAGAAGGCAGGGGTACAATATACTTAAGTTTTGGAAAGAGAAAAACTGCCAGCCAAAAATGCTTTCTTTGGCAAAACTATGTTTCAGAATAAAAGGTGAGTATAAAGTCTTCACCAGCAAACAAAAGTGACAGAGTATGTTATCAAGAAACCAAAACAACAAGAGATACTAGGGAAGAAGATGTGGCTCAAGTGATTGGGCTCTCATCTACCATGTAGGTGGTCTGAGGTTTGATTCCTAGAGCCTCCTGATTAAGGCAAGCTGGGCTGTGCAGTGAGCTGGTCCATGCAGAGTGCTGGCCCACACAGAGTGCTGGTCCATGCAGGAGTGCTGGCCCATGCAGGAGTGGTGGCCTGAATGGAGAGCTGGCACAGCAAGGTGATGCAACAGGAAGAGACACAGAGGAGAGACAATAAGAGATGTAGCTGGGGTGACACAGGAGATTGGATGCCTCTCTCCCCCTCTGGAGGTTCCCAGGATTGGTTCCTGGTGCTACCTGAAGAGAAGACAAGCCGATACAGAAGAACACACAGTGAGTGGATGCAGGGAGCAGAAAGTGAGTGTGGAGGCAATAGGGGGCAGAAATAAATAAAATAAATAAATCTTTTTTAAAAAAACAAGAAATATTAAAGGGTATGTTACAGCCTGAAAGGAAAAGACAAGGACAAGAGCCCTGGAGAAGAGTGTAGAAATGTAATATATAAGTAAGAGAAACTGAAAGGGTTAAAAGACATACAATAGTAAGATATGGCAATAGAAAGCCAAGGGACAAAATAGACAAAGCAAGTAATGCCAGTACAGTAGTAACATTGAATGTTAATGGATTGAATTCCCCAATTAAAAGACTTAGACTGAGAAAAAAATTGAAAATTCAGAAATATATGGCGATTAAACAATACTTTATTATGGGATTGCAAGAAAAATCAATAAATATCTTGAGATGGATGAAACATGAAAGTATAACATATAAAAATTTATGGGATACTGGAAAGGCAGTGCTGAGAGGGAAATTCATGATTGTCAATGCTTATATTTAAAAAAGAAGAAAAAATAAAATAAATATCCAACTTCATATGTGAAGGAACTAGAACAAGAACAGCAAACCAATTACAGAGCAAGGATAATGAAAGAAATAATAAAGATTACAACAGAAAAATGAAATGGAGAATACAGAAAAATAGAGAAAATCAACATAACTAAAAGTAGATTATTCAATATGGTCAAAAAAGTCAATAAACCCTTAGCTAGATTAACAAAGAAAAAAACATAGAAGATAAAAATAAAAAATTCAGAAATGAGATGGGAGACATTACTCCTGACCCAGCAGGAATAAAAGAGATCATAAGAGGATACTATGAACTATTGTATGCCAAAAAACTAGACAACTTTGATGAAACAGACAAATTCCTAGAAACACACAAACACAAGATCCTAGAAGAAATAGAAGACCTCAACAAAACAATCACAATAAATAAATTGAAACAGTCATCAAAAACACCTCAAAATGAGAAGTCCAGGACCAGATGGCTTCACAGATGAATTCTACCAATCAATAAAGAATATCTAATACCAATCCTGCACAAACACTTCCAAAAAAATTGAACAGGAAGGAATGATGCCAAACTCATTCAATGAAGCTAACATTATCTTAATACCAAAGCCAAAGAAATATATTATAAAATAGAAAAACACAGACCCATTTCCCTAATGAACACAGATGCAAAAATCCTAAACAAAATAGTTGCTAACTGAATCCAAAAAAACACATTAAAAATATATATCATGACCAAGTGGACTTTGTACCATGTATGCAATCGTGGTTCAACGTGAGAAACCCAATTAGTGTAATAACCACATTAATAAATTGTAGAAGAAAAGTCATATGGTCATCTCAGTAGATGCAGTAAAGGCATTTGACAAAATACATCTGTTCTTGATAAATAAATAAAAAATACTCTGAAAGACAGGAATAGAAGGAACATTTTTCAATATGATAAAGTGCATATATGAAATAACCACAGCTAACATACTCAATGGTGAAAGACAGAAAACATTCTTACTGAGAGCAAGAAAATGATGAAGATGCCCACTCTCTACACTGTTATTCAATATTGTGCTAGAAGTTCTAGTTAGAGCAATTAGGCAAGGAGAAGAAATATAAGTCACCAAAATAGGATAGGAAGAAATTAAATTTTCACTATTTCATGATGATATGACCTTATACTTAGAAAATCCTGGAAAATCCACAACAAAATTTTTGAATGTGTAAATGACTTAAGGAATGTGGTGGGATACAAGATTAATACACAAAATTCAATTGGCATTTCTATACACCACTAATGAGCAATCTGAAGAGGAATTCAGAATAAATTCCATTTAATGTAAATAGCAGCTTAAAGAATCAAATATTTAGGAATAAATTTAACCAAGGACATAAAGGACCTGTATTTGGGAAGGTATAAAACATTGATAAAGGAAACTAAAGATGATCTAGATAAATGGAAAGATATTCTGTGCTCATAGGATAGAAGACTATATATCATTAAGATGTCAATTCTACCCAAACTGATCTACAAATTTAATGTAATCCTGATAAAAATTCCAATAACTTTCTTTATAGAATTGGAAAAGGCAATTATTAAATTTATCTGGAAGGTTAAGTGTCCCTGATTAGCTGAATAGCCAAAACCTATCTTTAAAAAATGAACAAACTAATGGACTCTCACTTCCCAACTTTAAAATATATTATCTTACTATAGTTGTTAAAAACACTATGGTTCTGATATAAAAATAGATTGATCAATGAATCAAGAGCTCAGAAATTAATCCTACCTCTGTAGCCAAGTGATCTTTGACAAGGCTGTCAAACCCACTCATCTGGGTCTGAACAACCTATTCAAAATATGGTACTTGGGTTACCGGATATCCATATCTAAAAGAAACAAGAAGATCCCTATTTCAAACCTTATAGAAAAATTAATTCAGAATGTATCAAGAACCTAAATATAAAAACTAGGACCATAAAACTCCTAGAAGAAAATGTAGGAAAACATTTTTAACATCTCATAGCTCCTGGTAGTTTCTTGAACTTCATATCCAAAGCACAAGCACCAAATTAAAAATAGACAAAAGGGACAGCCTCAACATATAACGCTTTTCTATTTCAAATGCTTTTGTTAAGAAAGTAAAAAGACTTCCAACTCAATGGAAAAACTTCAGAAGCAACATATTTGACAAGGGTTTGATTTCCATGTTATATAAAGAGATCACACAATGTACCAATAAAATGATAAGCAACCCAATTTAAAAATGGGCTAAAGACAGGAATAGACATTTTTCTGAAGTGGAAATACAAATGGCAAAAAAAGACACATGAAAAGATGCTTAACATCATTAGCTGTTAGGGAAATACAGGTGAAAACTGCAATAAGATATCATCTTATAATACACAGAATGGTCATTTCTTTAAAAAAAAATCTGTAAGTGCTGGAGAGGATGTGGAGAAATAGGAACATTTCTTTACTGTTGGTGGGTATGAACACTTCTTTACTGTTGGTGCCAATGAAGCAGACAATTTGGTAGTTCCTTAGTAAACTAAGTATAGAAATGCCATATGCTCTGGTGTTTCCACTATTCAGAATATATTCAGATGAAATGAAAGCAAGGGTGAGAACAGATATTTACACATCGATGTTCAAAGTGGCATTATTCACAATTGTTAAAATATGTAAACAACCTAAGATTACATCAATCAATGAATAGATAAACAAATGTGGCATATATACATGATGGAATGCTATTAAGCTGTAAGAAGAATCAAATTGGGGGAGCATATGAAAACATGGAGGAATATTGAAGATATTGAGTGAAATAAGTCAGACCTAAAAGGATGAATATCTAACTGAAATGAACTAAATACCAGGAATAAACTTATGGAATTGGACTATGAAGTGTAGGTTGGTGGGAGATGGCATGTCAGCTGAGAAGAGGGAGATGATTCTGGATGTATATAGAATGTTTAATAAAGTCAGTTGTTAATATGTGGTAATGGATGGACTTGATGGTAATGTATTATAATGAGTGTAACACTATTGCTATATGGATGGGATTGTGGCTGAAATGAACAGTCTATGGGGTTTAATTAGTTGGAGGACAGCTAGAGGATAATATAAGGAATGTATAACAGTGATTTTAGAAGTAGATGAAGATTCTGGTTAATAATATAAATACAGGAATGTTCTACTACAAGTTGTTAAGAAAGAGGTGATACATGGGAAAATATAACTAGTGTAACTCATACAGTACACTATTAATACTCATAGAGTACTAGTACTAGTACTAGTACTACTAGTACTCATAGAGTACACAACTAGTGTAACTCATATTGTAAAGAACAATATATTTATATTTTTGGATTAAAAGCAAATACAAATGAGTTTTTATGGCTAAGAGATTTCAAAGTGAGTCTGGAGGTCATGCCAGACTTTAAGCTTATGCATGTCTCAGCAGGATCTCATTGACTTCCACAGTAAACCTTGCCTCAAACAGTGGGGCTCCTGAGGCCTCTAGAGACATCCAGAAACTATAAGTAGAGCAGACAGGTTCAGGAATGTTGCACCTTTCAGTGGGCCTTACTTTGGAATTTATGGTCCCCAGCATAACAGAGTTAGACTCATTTATAGATTCCCTATACATGGCTCTTCTTCTTTTATTTAAACCTATATTTAGCAGTATAAGTTTTTTTTTACTGTTTGACATAGTAATTTTATTTTGGGGAAATGACTATAGGAAATGTTTTGAAATAAACACAGAAATCCTCAATATAAAAATTTTCACCATAACAATATTTGTAGTAGAAAATAAAATGAAATCATCTAAATAAAAACCCTAGAATGGTGAAATAAATTACAGGGCATACATATAATGAAATGTTACACAACAATTAGACAAAAGTTTCTGAGCAGTTCTTTTTTAAATAAATTTTTTAAAAAGATACTTAGATTAAATAAATGTTACACAAAAATTATAGGGATTCCCATATGCCCCACGTCCCACACTTCCCACAACCTCCCACATAAACCTCTTTCATTAGTGTGGCACATCACCTGCAATGGATATACACAACCTGTGGCCTTGCCACTAAGCATGGACTATAGTTCACATTGTAGACCACACTCTCTCCAATACAGTTCTGCATGTTATATGCTGATGTAAAATGGCCTATATCTGTCGCTGAAATGTCACTCAGTATATTTCCCAAGTCCCAAAAAAGCCCCTGTATTACACTTTCTTTTCCCTCTCCCTGCTCCCAAAGCATCCAGTGGCCACTAACTCCACACTAATGTTGTAATTTCTTCCATTACTTGAATCACAATATGTATATAACAGAATACCAGTAAGTCCCTCTTGTCCATAGCTCTCCCCACAATCCTGAGGAGTCTGGGTTGGTGATGTCCACTCCATTTACTAGAGAGAGGGGGCTTATATACCATGAATAAGATGGATGGGATTATCCTGCCTGCAGCTGCAGACTCTCTCCATTCCCTGGGATGGCCATTGTCCATCATCATCTCCCCACGACATGTCCTGGGTGATTCCACTGAGATCTGGAGTAGGAGTTGCAGCTTTACTGAGATTCTGAGACCAGCTTGCACATCGACAGGCCAAAGACTCCAATCTCTGGAAGTACACCTACAAACTTCAGCACCAAATATAGGTTTGAATAGAAGGAACTGATGGACCTTGTGCAGGGAAGACATATTTAAGTCCAACTCTGTCACTCTCAGGAGAACAGATTACAAAGTAAGGCCCACTGATAATGCACTAAACTCCAGAGCTATCCACCCTGATATAGGACCTGGGTGTCTCCAGAGACTTCAGGAGCCCTCTATTTAGGGTGATATCCACATTGGAAACCCATGAGATGCTACTGAGATATGCATAAGCATTACCTCTGGGATGACCTCCTGACTCACTTTGAAGTCTCTTAGCCATATGACCTCATTTGTCTTTACCTTTTCTCCCTTTTATTCAAAGTCCTTTTCCAGTCATATTGCCAGTTGACACTAGGCAGTAATCCCTCATTGCCAGGGAGGATCATCCCCTGGAGTCAAGACCCATGCTGGGAGGAAGGTAATGTATTCATATGCTGAGTTTGGCTTAGAGAGAGGCCACATTTGAGCCACAAGGAGGCTCTGAGAAAGCAACACTTAGGCACCCTATAACAATAGGCTAAGTTTCAGTTTCAAGAGCAAAGACTCATAAGACTAGTCATCAATAACAAAAGCCCATCAGTGGATCATCCTCGTTAGCCAGACACTTCCCCTGCAATTAGGGAACTGCTGCTCCTCCCTTGGAGAATGTGGCAGAGCTCTCCAGGATGGGAATTCAGTATTTTCTCATTTTGAGTGATTCTCCACTCACTGTGCCCATGTCCCATGAGCAACTCAACAATTTTATATACCTTTTATGTATGTTCAGGTGAACTTCCTCCCATGAATCCCCCATCCCTGACACCCCCCACCTATGATCATCTTCTGCCCCAATTGTAACCCTTCTGTAATCCAAAGCTTATTTAAAGATGAAGTCAATACAATAGCAAAATGCAATTAATAGGAAAATGAGGTAATGAAAAGTTTAAATGTAAGAGATAAAATATTTGAAAACTTAAAAAAAAACTAAAAATTAAATTAAATTAAAGGATTGTGATATTCAAAAAATGGGAAAAATAAATTTTACAAAGTTTTTTTGACATTTGTGCTTTTTATCACTGTAATATTGGGTGTACAATCTGTCATGTGGCACCTTCCCCCAACCACTCCCTATTTTTCTCACTATTTTTCACTTAATTTTCAAAGAAGTTTTAAGTCACAGCAAGTCACACAAAGAATACAAGAGCCTCTCATATAGCTAAACTCTTCCCCTTTTCCTCACCCCATATTTAAACCTTTTTTGAATGTGGATGGTAGCTTTGTTATAACTGTCATACAGATAGTGAAACATAGCTACTAAACATTGTCAATGGTTTACGGTATGGTTTACATTTTACACCATACAATTTTATTCAGTTTGATGATACTTACCATGTCCTGTGCCCATCACTGTAAGGAAATGAAGAACATTACAAATGAGCACTAAATACACCTTGTTTGATCTATCCTGTTACTCCCTCTCCATCCCCCCAGGGCCCATGACAACCCCCACCTTGACTCATTGGATGAGAAGATTCATAGTTACATACAACAAGAGGTCCTAACACACTGGTTTGTCCTTCCATATTAGGAACCACCCTTGCTCATAAGAGATGACCATCTGCCCATTTCTAGACAAATTGGCCCTCCCAAGGATGGGAGTCCATCTCCTTCCCACTCATTGTGTGTTTCTCCACCCACTGAGACAACACATTATGAAAGGATGAACACTTAAACATTTCCTAGAAGCCTGCTCCAGATGTGCCCTGTCCAAAATGCCCCCCCAACCAACACCCTAAACCAGTGACACTTCCTTGTCCTATTGCCATAAGAGCATTCCCACTTCTATAATTATAATTGTAGAGACATGCACCCTGTTTAGGTGCATAAATGTTTATGATTGTTTTCTCTTCTTGAAAGATTACCCCTTTTACTAATATATAGTGTCCATCTTTGTCTCTTACATTAGTTTTGCATTTAAAGTCTATTTCACCCATTAGGGTAGCTACTCTGGCCCTTTTTTTTTGGTTATTGCTTGCTTGTATAATTGTTTTCCATCCATTCACTTTCAGCCTCCTTGAATCCCTGGGTCAAAGGTGGGTTTCTTTTAGACAGCATATAGATGGATCATATTTCCTTATCCATTCTGCCAATCTGTACATGCTGGCTGGTGAGTTTAATCCATTAACATTCAGTGTTATTAATATCAATGAATTTCTTACATCAACCATATTTACCTTTGGGTTTATGTATGTCACATGTTGTTTTTATTTCTCTTTTTGTCTTTTTAGTTGTTCTTACATTCTCTTCCAACTTTCTCTCTCCTGTTTTTTCCTTTCCACCTGCAGAACTTCCTTTAGTATTTCTTGAAGTACAGGTTTCTTATTTGCATACTCTCTTAATTTCTGTTTATCTGTGAATATTTTGAACTATCCATCATTTTTGAATGGCAGTTTTGCTGCATAGAGAATTCATGGCTGGAAGTTTTTTCTTTTGTACTTTGACTATGTCATACTACTGTCTTCTTGCCTCCATGGTTTCAGATGAGAAATCAGCACTTAATCTTATTGAGCTTCCCTTTTGTGTGATAGTTCCCTTTTCTCTTGATGCCTTAAGTATTTTCTCTTTGTCTTGAGCATTGGGCATTTTGACAATTATATATCTTGGAGCAGGCTTGTTGGGATTTATATTGTTAGGTGGGCATTGTGCTTCCTGGACATGTGCATCCATCTCCCTCATTAGGTTTGGGAAGTTTTCAGCCATTATTTTGTTCAGCACTCCTTTTGTTCCCTTTCCCTTCTCTTCTCCTTCTGGGATGCCTATAATGTGTATGTTTGTGCACTTTGTGTTGTTGGTTATATCCCTAAGTCCCTGCTGGACTTTTTCTATCTTTTTATCTATTTGTTCTACTACCTGTTTGATTTCAGATGTACTGTCTTCCCCATCACTAATTCTTTCCTCTGCATTTTCAATCTGCTGTTAGGTGATTTCAGCATATTTTTTATTTCTTGGATTGTACCATTCATCACCATCATATTTGTTATCTTTTTACATATGTTTACAATTTCTTCAGTATTTTCTCCCAATGTCTTGATAATATCCTTAATCTCTTCCTTCACTTCATTAAGTTGGTCCATTATATTTGTTTGGATGGCTTTGATTAGTTGTTTAATATTCTGCATCTCTTCCTGGTTTTTAGTTTTTTCATTGCACTCATTTATGTCTTCCTCTTTCTCAGTGTGGTTTGTAATTTTTTGTTGCCCTCTGGTCTTCATTTTATCTTGATGGGTTTATTCAGTTGATTAGCTTCTCTCTCTCCTCTAGAGTTTTATTTAGCTGGTGGTTCCGTGTTTCTCTTTGAAACTTTGTTTTCCTTGTTCCATTTCCTTTCTTTTTTCTATGTTCTCTTGGTGGAAAAAGACTAGGGCCTAAGGAATCAAAAGAAGTAAGAAAGGAAAAAGGATAATAGTAATATTGATAAAAGTTAGAAGAGGAGATTTAAAAGACTTAGTAAAATGAATAGTTAACTCATGTAGGCAGTATAGAGTAATAGGAAAAAAAAGTAGAATACCTACAATGGAATAGGAATCCAAATACAGGAAAGGATATTGTATGATTTAAAAGGCCAGAATGATGAGGAGAGAGAGAAAGAGTAAAGAGACGTCTGAAAGGAAAAGTTAATAATAATAATAAAAAAGAAAAAAGAATAGATGGGATAGAAATTGATACCCATGAAGTTGTGGACTAATGAAAAAAGATGGAATGTAAGAACTACCACAGAAAGCAGAAGGTAGAAAAATGAAGGAAGGAAAAGAGAGAGCATTGGTAGACAAAATCAATATACACAGAGATTGGGAAATCAAGGAAGGAGAAGCACAGCAAAGAAAAAACAAGCCAGCAGCACCTAATTTTAAAAAAGAAAGAAAAAAGGTTGGGAGGAAAGAGGAAAGAAAAGCAAGAAACAAACAAACAAATGAAGAAAAACCAAATAATCACACAAGCAAACAATCAAACAGTGCTAAGGAAGAACAGCATTCCTTCTTGGGCCATTTTGGAGCCTCGTAGCCTGCTTGTGTTCATCAATCAAATGCACTGCAAGCTTCTATCTGTAGGTTTTGAGTCAGATTTTAGTGATTAAACTAAGTCTTTTTTTTTTTTAAGTAACCTTCAATTTTATTTATTTATTTATTTATTTTGAGGAAAAAGTGGACCCAAAAGAAGGCCTCTTCTACATCACCCCCTCTGCCAAGGGCACCCTAAATAGGCTGCGGAATCTTATCAAACACTTCCCACTGCCTGGCCTCCCCAGGGGAGTTGAGACTCTGATACTCTTCAGCTCAGAATGACAAAATTGGCTGACTCCACCCCTTCCTGAGCCAAGCTTCCTATTACAGGGCAGTTAGGTAAATCAGGTTTCCTCAGCAGATATGCCTCTCCCCTTAGCCTGGTGCCACTTCAAGCCAGCTGACTTGCTCCCCAAACCTGCAAGGGGTCCAGATAGTCAAACCCACAGAACTGAAACCCCTTCTCCACCTACTGCCAGAACTGTCCCACACTCAGAGAATGCTCCCCCTCACCGGGTTGCTGGCATGAGTCAGGGCATATCCCTGGGTAACTAGGTAAATCAGACTTTCTCAGCAGATTCACTTCTCCCCTCAGCCTGGTGCCACTTCAGGCCAGCTAGTTTGCTCCTGAAACCTGCAAGGAGGTCCAAACAGCCAAATCCACAGAAAGGAGAACCCTTTCCACATTTTGCCAGAACCCTCTCACTCTCAGAGAATGCTCTGTCTCACTGGGTTGCTAGCAGGAGTCGGGGCTCAACATAGCCCTTTGTCTAGAGGGAGGGGCTTAGCTAGCTATGGAAAAACTCATGATTTTATCTTGTGCAATGCACCTCACTCTCCAGCTCCATCCAGACCAATGTCCCTAAGTTTCTCACTCCATTGGCTCCCAGAACAGACCACTTAGGCAGCATCCTGTCCCCAATCAGCTTTCCTCTGTGAGAGAGGTGGTGAATGCCCACCTAAACCAATGTTATCTTGCTCCTTTTTCAACCTGAGCAGTTTTTAATAACATGAAAAATATTTATGGTTGAATGTTAGATGATAAAAGCAGATTATAAAATTTTGGAGAAAGTATAATTCCACCATGGAAAGAAAATATTCAAGAACAATACAGTATATAACCCATATATCTATCTTGAGTAGAATGGGTAACTTAAGTTA
Source organism: Cabassous unicinctus (assembly GCA_029593785.1). Lineage (NCBI taxonomy): Eukaryota > Metazoa > Chordata > Mammalia > Cingulata > Chlamyphoridae > Cabassous > Cabassous unicinctus. Next base: position 56,353 of record JAQZBX010000721.1, on the reverse strand, counting down.
TTACATGGCACATAGAGGAATATTATACAGCAGTGAAAATATATGTATTTAAATATCTGTCCCAGAGACTTACATCTTTGGTCTGTTTATGTGCTGGTTGAGCCTGAATCTCAGCAGAATTGCAATACCTTTCTAGTTCACTGGACTCACTCAGGAAAACTAGCAAAGATGGTCTTATATTAATGGCAAAGATAAAAACAAAGAACATGGGATTTGGTATTGAGGGATATGAATATGATTATGTTTTTATTCTCTTCTTCATTTTTTTTTCATTAATGAGACCTTGTCAATATCATTTAACTAATCTGTGTATCTTTCTGGATACTGGAGGAACAATTGAGTTATTGTTGGAATTAGATGAGATAAAAGTGACTGGACAGAATTATTTAGGAGTAATGCTTCATAATGTGATGCGGTTCCTTTTCTCTGTATTTAATTTTTTGAATTTGAAAAAAAGTTTGAATAAAAAAAGAAAAAAAAGAAAATGTTCCCAATAGAACCTCATCACAACCACCTTACTGAATCTCTAAGTATAGTCCTAACATGTGACAGAATGGCACATGTATCATCACACTTATCTCTATTTTCTAGATGAAAATATTGAGTTAGAGAGAAGTTACACATTTACTCAGTCCTTACAGTTGGGAAGAGGCACTGCCATTACTCACATCAGCTTCTGCTGTAAAACCATGGCATTAACACAAGGTTCCACTATTGTCAAATAAAATGATCTTAAGGGAGAAATACAAAATTCAAAATAATACTTGAAGACTTCCATATTCCACCATCAAAAATTTATAGGGAGAGGTTTGAGGGGGAAAAGTCATATTTTGAAACTCCATGCATCAGCCACTAAATTAAAACATCTTTTGAACTGGAAAGAACTCTCTGAGTCAAATATTTTGAAAGTCTGGAGGCCAGTTGAACACTGTGAAGCATTCAGGGAAGAACTGGTGGAAGAAGATGGTATATGTCTGAAAATATCAGTGAATTTTATCCTCTGTGCAGTGGTAACCACCCCTTCCCCCAGCCATGTGGCAGGCAGCATGGGGACTGTAATCCAGGTTTCTTTTGCACCTTGACAATGCCAAGGTGGTATTCAAAACCCTAGTCCTTCAAACACCAGGGGATTATGGTCTTATAAACAGTCACTGATTTTAATCACCTACTTCAGGTAGCTGGGTGGCACCAGCTTTGAAGGAATACAATTTTTAACACTTCTCTGGAAAAGAGGGTGGAAAATCTTAAAGAGGGAGTAATTTTTCCCCATTTTCTCTTTCCTTTCTTATTTGTGAACAAAAATAATTTGGAAAAGTCACAAGTTCATGGCTCCATTCATCAACAACAAAACCTAGCATTCCAAGAGGAGTTGAAGAATTGGATTTCAAGAATAAAAAGAATTTAATACTTGGAATGTCCAGTTCTCAACAAAAAATTATGAAACACCCAGAGAAATAGGAAAGTAAGGAAAAAATGAATTTTGTAGAAACCATTCCTGGGGAAACCCAAACATTGCAACTCTTAGTAAAAGATATTAAATCAACCATCACAAGTATATTTAATGAGATAAAGGAATTCATATTAAATGAAATAAAGCGAATGAAGAAAACATTGAGCAAAGTAAAGATATAGAAATTATTTTAAAATAAAGAGAAATTTTGGTGCTGCAAAGTACAGTAATTTCAATGAGACAGAAGAAAGGATCAGTGAACTGGAAGACAAAAATAATTGAAATTAGCTAGTGTGAGGGGCAGATAGAAAAAAAGGAAAACTATGAACAGAGTCTGAGGGATCTGTGACACAAAATGAAGTGCAACATCATTTTGATCTGGAAAGGACAAGAGGGAATGAAAGTGACAAGAAGAGGATTTTAAGAAATGGTGGATGAAAATTCCTAAATCTGATGAAACACATACCCAGGATCTCCACAAATTCTAAGCATGATAGATGATAAAAGATATACTAAAAGACATTTTAGATTGAAATTTTCAAATTCCAAATACAAGGAGAAGATTTTGAAAGCACCAAGAGAGAAGTTACTTGTCACATACAGGAATCACCAATAAGAATAACAATGGATTTCTCTTTAGAAACCATGAGGGCCATGAAAGAGTGGGATGGAATATTTAAAGTCCTTTAAAGAAATGTCAACCAAGAATTCTTAAAACAATATTTTTTTGGAATAATTAAAAATTTTTTTTTTAAAAAAAATGAAACAGCACTATCCAAATAGTGTCTTGTAAGTTAAACCATAGGCTATAGTTAATAGTATAATTATAAAACTATTCTTTCACCAATTGTAACAAATATTCAACACCAAGACAAGGTATTAATAATAACATGATATATGGGAATCCTGTATTGTATTCATGTTTGTTCTGTGAGCCCACAACTTCTTCAATAAAAAATAGCCTAATATTTCCCTGTTTTAAGCACATTCAGTGCCGTTAATTACATTTACAATGTTGGACTACCACCACCACCATCCATTTCCAAAATTTTCCATCACACCGTATAGAAGGTCTATACAATTTGAGCATTAATTCCCATTTTCAATACCCACATTGACTGTTGATAACAAATATATTACTTTCTGACTTTATGAATTACATACACTAATTATTTCACATGTGGCATCACGCAATATTTGGCCTTTTGTATTTGGCTAATTTCACTTAATATGAGTCTTCAAGCTTCATCCATGTTGCTATATGTAACAGAATTTCATTTGTTTTAAAAGCTGAATAATATTTCATTGTATATATTTATAGATAAACATTCTGTTTATCTATTCATTGTCTGATGAGCATTTGGGTTGCTTCCATCTGGCAACTGTGTATAATGCTACTATGAACATCAGTGTGCAAAAATCTGAGGACCTGCTTTTGATACTTTTCAGTTTAGCTAGATGGGGGATTGCAAGGTCATATATTTATGGTAATTCTATTCTTAAATATCTGAGGAAGTGCCAATTGACTTCCACAGCAGATGCACCATTTTACATTCCCTCCAATGATAAATGAGTAATCCTTTCTCAGAACATCCTTCCCAACCCTTGTAATTTACTAGTTTTTAAAAAAGTAAAAGCCATTCTACTGGGCATGAAAAAGCATTTCGTTGGGTTTTGCTCTGCCTTTCTCTAAAGGCAAATCATAGTCAGCATCTTTTCATCTGCTTGCTGATTATTTGTATATCTTCTTTGGAGAGATGTCTATACAAGTCTCTTGCCCATTTATTAATTGGGTTTTTTCTCTTTTTATTGTTGAATTACAGGTTTCTTTCTATATTCTGGATATTAAACCCTTATCAGATATATATTGCTAACAAATATTTTCTCCCACTTGTAGTTTGTCTTTTTATTTCATGTTAACTTCATTTGATGCTCAAAAGTCTTAAATTTTGATGAGGTCCCATTTATCAATTCTCTTCTTTTCTTGATTTTTTTTTTTAAATTAGTCTCAGAAACCATTGCCTAACACAAGATGCTGAAAGTTCTTCTTCTTACCTTCTAGAAGTCTTAGAGTTCTGGTTCTTATATTTAGGTTTTTGAACAATTTTAAATTAAATTTTGCATTAGGAACCATGTAGGGGGTTTACCTTCATTCTTTTATTTATAGATATCCAGTTTCCTGTCACCTTTTGTTGTAGGGGCTATTTTTTCACTATTGAGTTCTCTTGGAACCCTTTTTACTTAGCCAGAAATGTGAGAGTTAATTTCTTAGCTCTCCATATTATTCCATTGGTCTATATGCCTGTCCTTGTACTAGTATCATGCTGTTTTCATTCTTGTGGCTTTATAGTAAGTTTAAGATTGGGAAGTGAGAATTCTACAACTACAACTCCATTCTTCTTTTTCAAGATGTATTTGGCTATCAGGGACCCCTTATCCATCCATATATATTTAATGGTTTGCTTTCTATTTTTGCAGAGAAGGGTGTTGTAATAGTGATTAGGATTGCATGGCACTTGTAAATCACTTTGGGTAAAATTGACATCTTAATAATACTTGGTATTCCAATCCAAAAACACAAAATTACTTTTCATTAATTTAGATTTTCTTTGATTTAACAATGTCTTGTAGTTTTCCATGTACATGTTTTTTACATCCCTGGTTAGACATTCCTATATATTTGATTATTTTATTTGCTATTATAAATAGAATTTTGCCTTGATTTCTTCTTCACAATCTTCATTACTAGTATGTAGAAAAAAATAACAGCTTTTGTCTGTGTCTCTTGTACCCTACCATTTTGCCAAATTTGTTCATAAATCCTAGTAAACTTGTTGTGAGTTTTTCAGAATGTTTTTTATTTAGGATCATGTCATCTACAAATAGGATAAGTTTTACTTCTTCCTACCCAATGTGGATGACTTTTTTCTCTTTTTGCCTAATTGTTCTGGCTAGAGCTTCGAGTACAATGTTGAATAACAATGTTTACAATAGATATCCTTGTTTTTTTCCTTATCTTAAAGGTAAAACCTTCAGGACAATTCCCAAGTCCCAAAAAAAACCTGTATTACATCTGTTTTTCCCTCTGCCTGCCCTCAGAACCCTCAGAGGTCACTGCCTCCATTTTAATGATACAATTTCATCCATTGCTAGAATCACAATAAGTCTATAGTAGAATAACAGCAAGTCTACTTTAGCTCATAGTTCATTCCCCAATCCTGAGGATTCTGGGATGGTGATGTCCACTCCACCTCTAATTGAGAGGGAGCTGTAATCTCATAGGACTGATGAATGAGGCTTTCTTGCTAGCAGTTTTAGACTCCTTGTTGCTTTGCAGTTGTTGTCACTTTGTTATGGTAATTGTCCATCATCACCTCTTTATTAGTTGTCTTGGGTGAGTCCAATGACCTGGAGAGTAGGTGTTGCAACTCCATTGAGATTCAGGGCCCAGCTGGCACATGGACAGCCCAAAGATTTAAATATCTTTAACATACACCTACCAACTCTAGTACAAATTATAGATTCAAATAGAAGGATGGAAGAGCCATCTGTAGGGAAACTACAACTTCATTTAACTCTGTCACTCTGGGGTGCATAAATTCCAAAGTAGGGCCCACTGGCAAGGCACCAAACTCCTGAGCTACCTGCCCTGACAATAGATGTTTCCAGAGCCCTCAGGAGCCCTGTTATTTGGGGGTAGTATCTACTTTGGCAGCCGAAGAGATCCTGCTAAGACGTGCATAAGTGTAACATCTGAAATGACCTCCCAAGTCACTTTGAATTCTCTTAGCCATATAAACTCATTTTTCTTAATTTATCTCCCGTTTGCTCAAGGTCTTCTTCCACTTGCATTGCTGGGAGTCATGTCCTACACTAGAGGGGAAGGTAATGTATTTATATGCTGAGTTCAGCTTAAAGAGATTCCACATTTGAACAAAGAGGCTCCCAGAAGGCAACTCTTAGACACACTATAATATTAGGCTAAGTGTCAATTTCAAGAGTAAAGCTTCATAAACACAGTCATCAAAAAAGGGTCTGTCAGTGGGGCATCCTCCATCATTAGTCATTGCCCCTGTACCCAGTGGATTCTTGCTGATCCATTTGGGAATGAGGCAGAGCTCCCCAGGATGGGAATTTGGTGTTCTTTTGGTTATTTTGTGAATCTCCACCCACCATGACAATGCCCCATGAACATTTAAACACATTTATATGTATTATATGTATGCCCAGGTGAGCTTCATTCCATGTATATCTGGTCACTGACACCCCATGCCAGTGATCCTCCCCTGCCACAGTTGTAACCCTTCTGTGATCCAAATCTTCTTCAAAAATGAAGCCAATGTAATTGCCAAATACAATTAATAAGAAAATGAAATAATAATGATAGTTTTAAATATACAAAATAAAATACAAAATTTAAAAAAATAAAATAAAAATTTGGGATAAAAATTAGTGAAAAATATTTAAATTTTTTTTGACATTTTGCCTTTCATCACTGTAAGATCTGTTGCCCTATATGTACAGTGACATTTTCTTCTGTTTATTCCTTTGTATTAGCCAACTGGGTGCTAATGCAAAATATCAGAAATATGTAGGCTTTTATAAATGCTATTTACTTGGGGTAGAAGCTTACAGTTACCAGGCCATAAAGCATAAGTTACCTTGCTCACCAAAGTCTGTTGCCATGTGTTGGAGCAAGATGGGTACCAATGTTCAGCTTTCCTCTTCCTCTTAAGGTTCTGTGGCCCCAGTTTCTTCCAATATCAACTGTAGGCTGGGATAAATCTTGTCTCTCTCCCAGGGCTCATTTCTCTCTGGGCTCAACTGCTCTTTTCTCTCCACAAGATCAGCTGTAGATTCTGAGGCTCTCTAGGCTTTGCCTCTATCACTGGGGATCAATTCTCTCTGAGCTCAGCTGCTCTGCTCCCCCCAAAAGGCCAAGTGTGAACTATCAGGTGAACAGTTAATCTCGTTTCCCAGGATCTCTGCTGTATCTATGGAGCTGTCTCTATTTCTCTTGTTTTTCCCTTGTGTGTTTACTTTCTGGGCTCCAGCTTTAAACTCCAACTATCTTCTCTGCCATTTGGTTTTCTCTATGAGTGCCTGCCGACCTAGGTCCTCAAGGAAGTTTTAGGTCATGGAAAAGTCATATACTGAATACAGGGAACTCCCATATACCCAACATCTTCCCCCTTTCCCCCTTTTCCCTCTTAATAACATTTTATATGAGGATGGTAAGTTTGTTACAACTGATGTACAAATATTGAAACATACCTACCAACTATGTTAAATGGTTGTTAAATGGTTGACATTTTGGTTTACATTTTGGAACATAAACTTTTATAAACTTTGATGCAATTCAACATGGCCTATATCCCTTATAGCAAGATTATGTAGAACACTTCCATCTGCCCCAAAATGCCCCTTATTCCATATATTCTATGCCTCTCTTCCCCTCCCTTTGTGACCCATGGCAACCACCAGGCTTCACTCCTTGAAGGACAAGATTCGTAGTTACTTACAATACTGATGGCTTGACAAACTCATCAGCCCTCATCTATTAACCATTGTCCATGCTCTCAAGAGACTCCTGACCCTTTATTTGAGAACATAGGGGGCCTCCCCAGAATGGGAGTCCACCAACTTGCTGCTCATTATGTGGTTCTCCACCCATTGATATAACACACTCTAGCAAGATGAACACTCACACATTCCCTAGAAGCCTCCCATGTGTGCCCTGTCCCAAATATTCCCCACATCCAACACCCCAAGCCAGCAACCCTTACTTGCCATATTGCAAAAAGAGAATTCCCACCATTGTAGTTTCAACCATGTACACATCAATCCCCAATGTTCTACTGCTCTCTCCCACTACCATCACCCCAGTTCCATGGACAGTCCAACCCAGCCTCCCACCCCAGCCCCCTGACAAACAAGCACTGCCCAACCTTAAAGTATCATTACAGCACTGTCATGTCCTTCCACTGTACACCTACACATTTCCACCTTATTATATATTTTGCCCATACACTTTAGTTGGTATTATAAATGGGATATTTTCTTGATTTCTTAATGAGATTGCTCATTATTTGTGTACAGAAATCCTACTGATTTTTGCACATTGATCTTATAACCTGCAACTTTACTGAACTCATTTATAAGCTCTAGAATATTTGCTGTAGATTTCTCAGGGCTTTCTATTTACTGCATCTTGTCATTTGCAAATAGTGAAATTGTTACTACATCCTTTGCAATTTGGGTGTCTTTTATATCTTTTTCTTCCCTAACTGCTTGAGCAAGTACTTCTAACACAATGTTAAATAGAAGCAGTGAATGTGGGCATCCTTGGCTTTTTCCAGATCTTAGAGGAAAAGGTTTTAGTATTGCACTATTGAATATGATGTTAGTTGTGTGTTTTTCATATATACCTTTGATCATGTTGAAGTTTTCTTCTATTTCTCTCATTTGTAATGTTTTTATCAGGAAAGTTTGCTGTACTTTGACAAATGCTTTTTCTGCATCTATAGAGTTCCTCGTGTGGTTTTTTTTCCTTTTGTTCTGTTTATGTGGTGTATTACATTGACTGATTTTCTTATGTTGAAACATCCTTGCATACCAGGGATGAAACCCACTTGGTCTTGGTGTTTAATTCATTTGATGTGTTGTTGAATACTGTTAACAAGTATTTGGTGGAGGATTTTAACATCTAGGTTCATTAGAGAGATTGATCTATAGTTTTCCTTTCTTGTGGAATCTTTGGCTTCGATATTATGGTGATGTTGGCATCATTGTATGACATAGGTAATGTTAACTCTAATTCTATTTTTTGGGATGAGTTTAAGCAGGATTGATTTGATGTTAGTTCTTTCCAGTATGTTTGGTAGAATTAATTTGTGAAGTTGTCTGATCCTGGCTTTTTCTTAGTTGGGAGGCTTTTTAAGACTATTTCTATCTTATCACTTGTGATTGGTCTGTTGAATTCATCAATTTCTTCTTTTGACAACATAGGCTGCTTTTGTGTTTCTAGGAATTTGTCCATTTCCTCTAAATTGTCCATCTTGTTGCATATAATTTTTCTAAGTATCCTCTTATAATACTCTTTATTTCTGTGGAGCCAGTGGTGATATCCCCTTCCTCATTTCTTATTTTATGTATCTGCATCTTCACTCTCTTTTTCTTTGTTAGTCTAAGTAAGGGTTTGTCAATTTTATTTATCTTCCCAAAGAACCAGCTTTTTGTTTTGTTTATTTTTTTCCATTGCTTTCTTATTTTTTATTTCATTTTGCTCTGCTCTAATCTTGTTATTTCCTTCTTTCCACTTCCTTTGTGGTTAGATTGTGTCCTTTTTCTAATTCCTCCAGGTGTTCAGTTAGGCCTTTGATTTTACCTCTTTCTTTGCTTTTATATAGGCATATATGTCTATGAATTTTCCTCTCAGTATAGCTTTTGCTGCACCCCATAGGTTTTGATACATTGTCTTGTCATTTTTATTCATTTCAAGGTAGTTACTGATTTCTTTTGCAATTTCTTCCTTGACCCAATCTTTGTCCAAGAATGTGTTTTTCACCTTCCATATTTTTGTGCCTAAATTGGTTCTCTGTCCCTTTACTGATTTCCAGCTTCATTCTATTGTGGTCAGAGAAATTACTTTGTATAATTTTGATCTTTCTGAATTCATTAACAGTTGTTCTGTGGCCCAGCATGTGGACTATCCTTGAGAATGATCCATGTGCACTTGGGAAGAATGTATATCTTGCTGTATTTGGCTGTACTGTTCTGTATATGTCTATTAGTTCCAGATCTTATAATGTATTACCCAAAATCTTTGTTTCTGTATTGATTCTCTGTTGATATGTTCTATCTAATGGTTATAATGGTGTGTTAAAGTCCCCCAATGTAATTGTAGAGGCATCTATTTCTCCACTTATTTTTCCAATGTTTGCATCATTTATTCTGAGGCATCCTGGTTAGGTGTATAAATGTTTATGGTTGCTATTTCTTGATAGGTACCCCTTTTATTAATATATAGTGTCCTTCTTTGTCTCTTACAATAGTTTTGCATTTAAAATCTTATTGGTATAGATACTCCCACAATTTTTTGGTTATTGTTTGCTTGTAAAATTGTATTCCAACCACTCACTTTCAGCCTCCTCACATCCTGGGGTTAAGGTGGGTTTCTTGTAGGCAGCGTATAGATGGGTCATGTTTCTTTATCCATTCTGCCAATCTGAATCTCTTGACTGGTAAGTTTAATCAAATAGCATTCAATGTTATTACTGCCAAGGAATTACTTACTTTAGCCATATTTTCTTTAGGTTTATGTATGCTATATATTGTCTTTATTTCTTTTTATCATTCTGGTTCTTCTTACACTCTTCTCCAACTCCCCCTCTCTTATTTTTTGCTTTTGACCTGCAGAACTCCCTTCACTATTTCTTGAAGTGCAGGTTTCTTATCAACATATTCCCCCCCCCTTTTTTTTTACTTTATTTTGTACATTTAATAATTGAAAATAGACAATTAAAAACTAAAAAGTAAACAGAGATGAATAAATATATACATTTATCAATTAAATGTAATGGATCCATATAAAATTATTTTTTAATCAAACAACATGCTACAAATATATTTGGTTCACAGTAACACATTCATACAATATTTCTTGATTTCTTTTTATCTGTGAATATTTTGAGCTCTCCTACATTTTTGAATACCAGCTTTGCTGGATAGAGAATTCTTGGCTGGAAGATTTTTCTTTCAGCACCTTATGTATGTCATTCCACTGCCTTCTTGCCTCCATGGTTTCAAATGAGAAATCAGCACTTAATCTTATCAAGCTTCCATTTTATGTGATGTTCTCTTTTCTCTTGTTGCTTTCAGTATTCTCTCATTGTCTTGAGCATTGGACAATTTGACAAGTATATGTCTTGTAGTAGGGCTGTTGGGATCTATGCTGTTTGAGGTTTGCTGTACTTCCTGGACATGTACATCTATCTCCTCAATAGGGTTGGGAAATTTTCAGCCGTAATTTCTTCCAACAATCCTTCTGCCCCCTTTCCTTCCACATCTCCCTCTGGGATGACTATCATGCATATTTTTGCATGCTTCATGTTGTTATTCAAGTCCCTGCTGAATTTATTCTATCATTTTTATCTATCTATTCTACTATATTTTTGATCAGATGTACTGTCTTCTACTTCACTGATTCTTTTCTCTTCCTTTTCAAATGTGATGTTGTGTGCTTCAAGTGTATTTTTGATGTCTTGTATTGTGCCATTCATCAGCACCATATTCTTTAACTTTTTATGTATGTTTACAGTTTCTTCAGTACAGTTTCTACAGTTTCTCCCTTTGTCTTAATAATATCCTTAATCTCTTCCCTCACTTCATTAAGTTGATTCATGATATTTGTTTGGATATCTCTGATTAGTTGTTCCATGTTCTGCATCTCCTCCTGGTTTTTAGTTTGTTCACTGGACTGAGCTATGTCTTCCAGTTTCTTCATATGTCTTGTAATTTTGTTGTTGGTGTTTAGTTATCTTTTTGCCTTGATGGGTTTATTCAGTTGTTTAGCTTCTTTCTGTTTTCTATAGTTTTATTTTGTTGATTTTGTTTGTGTGGTAAGGTTTCACTTTGACACTTTGTTCCCCTTATTCTATTTTCTTGTTGTTATCTATGTTTCCTTGAAAGAAAAAATTAGGACCAGAGAAAGTGATAGGGAAAGAAAAAGAATAATAGTAATAATAATAGTAAAAGGTAGGAGAAAACTGTACAAGAACTTGGAAATTGAAAAATTAACATGCATAAGAAGAACAGAGGAATAAGTTTATAAAAGGGAAATAGAAACAATGAAACAAGAAACAGAATAGAGAAAAATATAGAGAATGAATTAAAAGGTTTGAATGGTGAGATGGGCAAAAGAAAGAGAAAAAAGGTAAAGAAAAAAATAAAAAATAAGTAAACAGAAAAAACGGAGATAGAAAACAATAAAAACAAGAAAATTGGACACCAAAGGAAAGTAATGAAATGAAAGAATAACAACAGAAAACATAAGATATAAAGTTGAAGGATAGAAAAAAAAAGCATAGGTAGAGTAAATCAGTGAAAAAAGGAAAAAAAGAGGAAAAATGTAGAAATAAAGGAAGGGGAAATGCAACAAACAAGAAATAGGACAGTAGCAACTCACTTAAAAAAAGAAGACAGAAGAAAAATTAAAAAAATCAAAAAGCCAAAAAAGAAATATGGAAAAACAGCCTTCTCTCTTAGACCCCTAAGCATCTTCTCAGGGTGCTGGTGTTCATCTATCACTCACCCTGCACCCAGCACTCTCCAGGTTTTCAACCAGATTTTAGTGTGTTAAATAAGGGAAATTTAGAAAAGAAACTTTTTTTTTTGGAAAAAATAATGTATTCAAGAAAAGCTAATACACAGAGAGTGTCTATATGTTCCCTGTCATAAAGTTTCAGCTGGATGCCTAGTGGATCACTTCTCAAGGAAGAGCCACTAATCGAACCAGGGACCTTATGGATGCTAGGCAGGAATTTTTCCACTGAGAGCTTCAGCTACCTTAGGTTAATAAGCCTTTCAGAAAGCTATCTGTCCTTTTTCCATTAAGCAGGTTAGAGTCCATGCAGTTCACCTGAATTCTGCTGATCAACTGACTGTCTCTGCCTCCTCTCTGATGTAATTCTTCTCTTTACCTAGGCAGCTGGGTGTGACATACTGTCTAAGAGGTCTTCTTCCACACTCCCTGTAGAGTCTGGGTTCCTTTTGATATTCAAGGGGACCCAGCTGTCTAAACTCATCACAAAGAAATCACTCTTCACCCTCCCAGACCCCTCTTCCTTGCAGGGAATCTGCTCTCACACTCCTGTTTGGAAAAGTGAGCCAGGGGCTCCACCTAGGCTGTTTGCCCTGAGGTTGGGGATTGTGTGCTGCTTCCAGCCACTGAAGCGAACAACCCATGATTTTCTCCTGGCTTCCCTATCTGTCCAGTGTCTTCCTAGGTGACTCAGAGCACCTTCCCATTCTATGTATATCTAAAGGAGCTGACAGGAAGATGACATCTGTTCTCCTCTCAATTAGATGCAATTCAGCAGGAGTTTTACCCTCACTTAATATCTCAGGGTGGAGGAGGGTAACCCTTCAGGCAGCTGGGAGGTTTAATATCTCACAATTACTTGTTTTGACTTCTTCATCTCTCTTTTTCTCATTCTTCTGGGAGTTGTGAAGCAGTGTCTTGGTTTGCTGTACCCCAAAGCAAGTCCCCAAGGCAGCCTCTGGTTCTTTCTCTGTTGATTTAGTGAAAACTGAATCTTATCTGCCTAACCCATTGGCAATGTTACCACAATTCTCCTGAAATTTATTATTAATGAAGAACCATGTATTCCTTTCTTCAAATAGAGTCATATATTTTGGGAATCTGACATTAGGTGCATATATATTTATAATGGTTTTGACTTCTTGTTTAATTGGCCCCTTTAGCAGTGTATAGTGACCATCACTCTCCCTTGTAACAGTTTCTGGCTGAAAATGTATTTTATCTATTATTAGTATAGATTACCACAGCTCTCCTCTGGTTAGTTTTTCCATCGTATATATTTTTCCATCCTTTCACTTTTAATCTATTTGTGTCTTTGAATTCATTGTGACACTCATGTAAACATCAAATGGTGGGGTCAGCTATTTAATTCACTTTGCCAATTGCTAACTTTTAATTGGATAGTTGAATCAATTTACATTTAAAGTAACTACTGATAAAGCAGGGATTTCTTATGACATTTTGTTATTTTGCCTTTGTAAGTCATAACTTTTTTGATTCTCAAATCTTCTGTTAATAGCTATTCTCATATTTATTTGATTTTTTTTGGATTTTCTCATTTTGAGTCCCTTCTCATTTCTTTCTAAATATATATATATATATATATTTTATATTATTCCACTGTGAATACAGTGGGCTTACAATTTACAGATTATTACTCAAACTGCAAAAATCACTTTGGATTTTACACCAACTATCTTCAAAAGCATATGCATTCCCTTTTCTTATATAACTCCATTCCCCATGTCTTTGGTGTACTCCTTACAAATTATATTTTTTATATTAGAGAAATTGTAGGTTTCCAGAACAAGCATCCATGTAATAAAGGATTCCCATATGCCAACATAAAGTGTTATATTATTAACACTTTGCATTGGTGTTGAACATTTGTTACAAATGAAGAAAGCAATTTTTAAAAAGTGTACTATTTATAGTCAGTGGTTTAATTCAAGGTTAACTGTGTAGTTCCATAGATTCATATTTTTAATTTTTAGTCTAACATATACAATCTAATATTCTCCCTTTTATGCACATTCAGATATATATTTCAGGGTTGTTACTTTCACAATGTTGAACAACCATCACCACGATCAATTACCAAATATTTCCGTCATTCCATATAGGAACCCTGTACAATATAAGCCGTAACTGGCCATTCCCTACCCCTACCCAACTCTCCACTGATAACCTATAATATCCAGATTCTGACTTCAAATGTTTCCGATACTATTTATTTCAAATCAGAAATATCATACACTGTTGTCTTTTGTGTCTGGCTTATTTCCCTCAACATATGGTTATCAGGACTTCATGAATTCTTAGGGTTGAATAACATTCCAATGTATGAATTTGCCCCCATTTCATTTATCCACTCATCACTTGATGGACAGTTGGGTTGTTTCCATCTTTTGGCATTTGTGAATAATGCTAATATGAAATTCAGTGTGTGAATAACTGTTCAAGTCCCTGCTTTAAATTTTTGTGGGTATAAACTTAGCAGTGGGATTGCTGGGTCATGTGGTAACTCTAAAAATAGGCTTCCTAGGAACCTCCAAACTGTCTTCTACAGAGGGTACAATATTTTACTTTGACAGCAACAATGAATACGTTTTTCCTATTTAACTGCACAAACACTTACTTTTTATTATTATTTAATAGTTGCCATTATAATGAACGTGAATTGATATCTCATTATGGTTTTGATTTGCTTTGCTCTGATGGCTAAAGATGTTGAGCATCTTTTCATGTCCTTTCTGGTCATTTGCCTTTTTTCTTTGGAGAGATGTCTGCCTAAGTATTTTGTCAGTTTGTTGATAGGGCTGTGTGCTTTTATGTTGGGGTGAACAATATCTTTACATATTCTGAATATTAAACTTTTATTGGATATATGATTTCTAAATATTTTCTCCCATTGTGTAAGTTTGATTTTCTTTGAAGATAAAGACCATTGAGGCACAAAAAAAATTTCATTCTGATGAGTTCTCATTTGTCAATTTTTTCTTTTGTTTCTTGTGTTTTGGGTGTAAAGTCTATGAAACCATTCTCTAAAACAAAGTCCTGAAGAAGCTTCCCTATGTTTCTTTTTTCTTATTTTTCTTTTTATTAGAGGAGTTGTGAGATTACAAAATAGTCATACATAATGTGTAGAATTCCTGTAAATCACCTCATCACCAAGATCTTTTATTGTCATAGAATATTTGTTACAAATCATGAAAGAACATCATCAAAATATTACTATGGCCCAAAGCTTACACTTTGTGCATTTATTCCATAAACCACCCTATTATTAACATCACATATTAGCATTACATAGTTGCTCTCATATTTATACTGTTAACAACCATCCATCATCCACCACATAGTTCACTGTGTTATACAGTTCCATGCCTTGTACCTTCAATCCCAATGTACACTCAGTGGCTCTCAGTTCATCACAGAGTTCTGCTGTCATTGCTTCAGTCAATTTTAGAATATTTTCTTTACATCAATAGAAAAAATTCAAAAACACTCTTTTTTGACACTTAGCATTGATACAGTACCTTCTTTGCCATTGATGGAAGAATATTACAATATTGTTGTTAACTAGAGTCCATAAGTTTCATTAATTGTATTTATATCATGCATCACAATATTGTTACCACCTTGCAATAGTGATGTACATTTGTTCTAGTCATAGAAGAGCATTCTTGTATTTGTACTATTAACCACAATCATCATTGACTACTGAGTTCACTATGTTATTCAGTCCCTAGATTATTCTCTAGCTTTCTTTCAACTGACATTTATGTCCCTATACTACCCATTTAGTAGTAAATCACATTTATAAACCAGTTTTTTTGTACTCACTATCATGTGTTACCATCAATTCTATCCATTTTGACACTTTTATAGTCATGCTAATGAAACATTCTACATACATTAAGCAACAGTACCCCTCCTCAGCTATTTCCTATTTCATAGTAATCTATACTCTAGATTTTAACTCCATGTGTTTATTCTTCATATTTAGCTCATATTAGTGAGACCATACAATATTAGTCCACTTGTGTCTGCCTGATTTCACTCAGCATAATATCGTCAAGGTTCCTCCATGTTGTCATATGTGTTCCACTTTCATTTCTTCTTACAGCAGCATAGTATTCCAACATATGTATATACCACATTTTGTTTATCCATTCAACCATTGATAGACACTGGAGTTTTCAACTTTTGGCAATTGTGAATAAAGCTGCTATGAATATTAGGATGCAAAAATCTGTTCATATCACGTTTATCAGTTCTTCTATTTATATTCATTGTTAAAGGAGAACTGGATCATACAGCAGTTTTATATTTAGCTTCCTGAGGAATCACCAAATTTTTTTCCATAGAAGCTGCAGAATTCTACCTTCCCACCAACAAAGAAGGCATTTCCTTATTTCTCCACATTCTTCCCAGTGCTTGTAGTTTTCTGTTTTTTAAATAGTGGTCATTCTATATGGTGTGAGATGATGTCTCATACTAGTTTTGATTTGCATTTCCCTAATAGCTAGTGGGTTTTTCACCATTTGTATTTCCTATTTGGGAAAATGTCGATTTAAGTCTTTTGGCTATTTTTAATTGAATTTCTTGTGCTTGTATCACTGAGTTGTATGATCTCTTTTAATAGCATGGAAATCAAACCCTTATAGGATATGTGGTTTCTAAATATTTTCTTTCATTGAGTAGACTGTCTTTTCACTTTCTTGAAAAATTCCTTTGAATCACAAAAGTGCTTATGTTTTGGGAGGTCCCATTTATACATATTTTTCTTTCATTTCTTGTGCTTTGGGTGTAAAACACCACTATAACCAGGTCTTGAACATGTATTCCTATATTTTCTTAAAGAAATTTTATGGTTCTAGCTTTTATAGTTAGGTCTTTCATTAATTTTGAATTACATTGCTTATAAAGCAGGAGGTAGTGATCCTCTTTCTTTATTTTGGACATGGATATCCAGTTCTCCCTGGACCATTTGTTGAAAGTACTTTCCTGGCACCAAAATAGGAACCTCTAGCACCATTTTGAACAGTGGGTGATAGTGGGCATCCTTATCTTGTTCCTGATCTGAAGAGGTACGCTTTCAGTGTTTCACCATTGTGTAAAATGTTAGCTGTGATTTTTTGATATGTGCCATTCATAATGTTAAGGAAATTTCCTTCAATTCCCATTTTTCAGAATGTTTTATTCAATAAATTATGGTGTAGTTTTTCAAATCGCTTTTCTGCATCAATTGTGATTATGTGGTTTTTCTTCTTTGATTTATTATGAGATGTATTACACCATTTTATTTTCTTGTTTTGAAACACACTTGCAAGCCTGGAATAAAACCCACTTGATCATGATGAATATTTCTTGTTATATGTTACGGATTCAATTAGCAATTTCTTTGTTGAGAGTTTTTGGTTCCAGATTCATTAGGGAAATGGCTTGGAATTTTCTTTTTAAATAATATCTTTATCCAGCTCTTGTGTCAGAGTGATGTTTTGCTTCATTGAGTGAGTTTGGTAACATTCCTTCCAGTTGAATTTTTTAGAGTTTGACTGAGTTTGTTATCAAACTTTCATTGACTGCTTTGTAGAATTGCTTTGTGAAGCCATATGGTCTAAGGATTTCCATTTTGGGGATGCTTTTGATGACTGTTTCAATCTCTTTAATTGTGATTGTTTTGTTGAGGTCTTCTCTGTGTTCTAGAGATAGTGTAGATCATTCATATCTTCCTCAGAATTTGCCTATTTCATACATGTTTTCTTTTTTGTTTGTATACAGTTGTTTCTAGTAATTTCCTATGATCTAATTTATTTCCACATGGTCAGTAATAATATCCCTATTTTCATTTCCAATTTTATTTATTTACATCTTTCTTTTTCCTTTGTCAGCCTAGCTAAGAGTTTGTCCGTTTTGTTGATTTTCTTAAAGAACCACTTTTAGTTTTGTTAATTCACTCTTGGTTTTTTGTTCTCAATTTCATGTTTTTTTGCTCTGATCATTTTTATTTCTTTCTTTCTGCTTGCTTTGGTAATATTTTGCTGTTCTTTTTCAAATTCCTCCAGGTGTGTAGTTAAGTCATTGGCTTTATCTCTTTCTTCTTTTTAATGTAAGCATTGAGGGCTATAACTTTCCCTCTCATTACTGCCTTTGCTGCACCTCATAAGTTGTCATATGCTGTGTTCTCATTTTCATTCATCTTGAGAAATTTACTGATTTATCTTGCAATTTCTTCTTTTACCCACTGATTATTTTAATGTCCTGTTTTATCTGCATATATATATGAATTTTCCCTTTTTCTTCCTGTTGTTGATATCCAGCTTCATTCCATTATGATCAGAGAAGATGCTTTGTGTAAATTTGACCTTTTTAAATTTGTTGAGTTCTCTTTTGTTACTCAACATATGATCTACCTTGGAGAAGGTATATCCTGTTCTTTTATGGTACAGCATTCTGTACATATCTATTAGGTTTGTTTATTTATCATAATAAACACCTCCAGCTCCATTTTTCTCTTAGACAAGAGAGGAAGAGGTGTGGAGTTTCAGTAGACTTTCTAGGCAACTACAGATGGTCTGTGCCTGTACATCTTTCATTACTGCACATGGCTGAAGATCTGTCTCCACCCAAGACAGAGAATAAAGTTGGGAGAAGCATCATCAGCCTCTGGGGCAAGGCTGACAGCTTTAGCCTTCACAGATTATAGGACCAACTGCATCGTTGTCTCCTACTCTGTCTTTAACAAGGGAGAAATGCCAAGAACCTGATGACAAGGAACTGCATCCTTGTCTCCTACTCTATCTTTAACAAGGGAGAAATGCCAAGAACCTGATGAAAAGGAATAGAAAAATTCAGAGTGGCTAAACATGAGTCATTATAAAGTTCAAAATAAGTTGATCAAATAGTTAAAAGGGGTCTTTGTACAAATTCAATCAAATAGATAGCCACAGACTAAAGAGAAATACTGAGTCAATAATAAATACATCAGAAAAATCAGGTGCTGAGACACCACTAAATAATTACAAGTCATAACAAGAAATAAGGATGTATGACCCAGGAAAAAGAAAAAAAAAAAAACTATACCTCCAGATGACAAAAAGGAGTTTAGAAAACTAAGCACAGATATTTAAACAAATCTCCTTAATAAATTCAATGAGATGGCTAAAGAGATTAAAGGTATTAAGACAACACTGGGTGAGCACAAAGAGTAATTTGAAAGTGTACATAGAAAAATATTACATTTTATGGGAATTAATGGCACAGTGTTATATTACACTGGAGGCATATAACAGTAGATTTAAAGAGGCAGAAGAAAGGATCAGTTAGCTTAAAGGCAGGGCCTCTGAAATCCAACACACACGAGAACAGATAAAGAAAAGAATAGAAAAAATTGAACAGGGTCTCAGGGAATAAAAGATGGCAAGACACATGCAAACATACATGTCATGGCTTTCCCAGAATGAGAAGAGAAGGAATAAGGAACAGAAGTTATATTTGAGGAAATAATGGTAGAAAATTTCCCAGCCATTTTGAAGGACATAGAGACCCATTTTCAAGAAACACAATGTACTCCAATCTGAATAAATACAAATAGACCTAATCAGATACACATACTAATCAGAATGCCTATGCCAAAGATAAAGATAATTCTAAAATCAACAAGGGAAAAGTGATTCATCACATACAAGGGGTGCCCAATAAGATTAAGTGCTGGTTTCTCACCAGAAACCATGGAGGCAAGAAGGTAGAGGTATGACATATTTAAGATATTGAAAGAGAAAAACTGCCAGCCAAGAATCTTATATAGTTCAATATTGTCTTTCAAAAATTAGGGCATATTTACAATATTCACACATAAATAGTAACTGAGAGAGTTTGTAACCAAGAGTTTGGCTTTGTAGGAAATACTATAGTGAGTGCTACAGCCTGAAAAGCAAAGACATGAGAGAGAGACTTGGAAGAGAGGCTAGAAGGGAAGAATGTATCATTAAAAGAAACTAAAAGTATAATAATAGTGGTGAAAATAAGATATGACAGATAAAACCCAGAAGGCCAAATGGGTGAAGTAAGAGCTGCATTTACAGTAATAACATTGAATATTAATTGATAAACTCCCCAATCAAAAGGCACAGACTGGCAAAATGGATAAGAAAATATGAGTTATCTATAAGCTATCTACAAGAGACTCACCTTAGGCCCAAGGAAATAAATAGATTGAAAACAAAAAGCTGGAAAAAGATATTCCACTCATGCAGTAATAAAAAATACTGGGGTATCTATACTTATATCAGATGAAATAGACTTTAAAAACAAAGCTGTTTTAGAGACAAGATAAAACATTAAAATATTAATAACAAAGCAATACACCAGGAAGAAATATCATAAATGTATATGTACCTGTCTAGGGTACCCCAAAACACAGGAGGTAAATGCTGTCAAAACTTGAGGGGAAAATAGATGTCTCTAGAATAATAGTTGGCAACTTCCATACATCAGCCTCTTCTTTGGAAAGAATATCTAAGCAGAAGATTAATAAGGAAACAGCCTATGTTTCTTTTGGGAATTTGATATTTCTGACTCATATTTAGATATTTTATCAATAGTAAAGTGATTTTTATATACAGTGTGAAGTAGGAATCCTCCTTCTTGGTTGTGAAAATGGAGATCCCGTTTTCTCAGCACCATTTGTTGAAGGGACTGTTCATTCCCAATTGTGTATTCATTGTTCCCATGTTAAAAATCAATTGGCAATAAATGTTAGGGTGGATTTGTAAGTTTTCACTTGAATTAATTTGCTATATATGACTATCCTTGTGTCAGTATCAGAATTTTTTTTGCTTAATATGACTTCGTAATAAGTTCTAAGATAGGGAAGTGTGAGTTCTCCAGCTTCATACTTCATTTTTAAGAGTGCTTTTGTTATTAAGGACCTTACCTTTCCATATAAATTTGATGACTGTGTTTTCCATTTGTGCAGAGAATATTAGAATTTTCATTAGTATTGCAATAATCTATAAATCTCTTTGAGTAGGATAGACACCTTAATAATATGTAGTCTACCAGACCATGCACATGGAATGTCCATCAATTATTTTAGGTTTTCTTTGATTTCTTTTAGGAATGTTTTGTAGTTTTCTGGGTCCAATACTTTACATCTTTGGTTAGATTTATTCCTAGACATTTTAATTTTTAGTAGTTATTGTGAAAGGAATATTTCTTGATTTCTTCTTCCAATTGATCATTGTGTATAAAAACACTACTGATATTTGGGTGTTGATTTTCTAACATTCCACATTGCTGAATTCATTTATTAGTTCTAGAATTTTGGTTGTGGATTTTTTCAGGAATTTCTGCATTTATGATCATGTTATATACAAGTAGGTTAAGGTTTTTTTTTTTTGCATTCTAATTTTGATTATTTTATTTCTTTTTCTTGCCTAATTTCTCTGGCAAAATCTTCCAATATAATGTTGAATAAAAGTGGTTAAATTGGACATCATTAGCTTGGTTTTTATAATAGAGGGAAAGCTTTTAGCCTTTCACCATTAAGGATGTTAACTGAGGGCTTTTCAAATATGCCTTTTATCATGTTGAGGAAGTTTCTTATATTGGTCATTCATTGTTTTCCTGCTTTCCTTTAGTTCTTTCTGTATTTTACTTCATCTCTTTGAGCATTTTCAATATTTTTTATAGGCTTTGTTTCGTATGTCTACATTCTGGTCTTCATTGATGTTTTCTGGAATTTATACATTTCCTTTGGATGGGCCATCATTTCCAGTTTGTTTGAATAGATTATTTTGTTGCACACTGCACACTTTAATACTTTAAAATTTGAACTCTTGGATTACTTTCCTGAGATGTCTATTTCTTGATTTTTAACCACCTGGTGATAAGACTGTATTTTCATAAACTTCAGCCCTCCTATCAATAAGATCTGTCAAAGACTATGCAGTGTGCAGTGTCCTTCCTATTGCTCTGTACCTGCAACTCTTCCTCAGCTTGTGCTTGTTAGTTGTTTTGGAGCTCCACCGTGTACAGAGGTCGAATATCCTTTCCATTTACCAAAAGACACTCTTCCCTGTCTTGGGTGTTTAAAACAAGAAAGACTTGTTCCATATAGTCCTCTTCTATAGTTTCTTTTAAAAAAATACATATTTTATTTTTTAAAAATATACTTAGAGTACATAAATGTTAAATAAAAATATAGAGGATTCCCATATGCCATGCTCACTACCCCTCCCACATTTTCCCATATTAACATCCTACCTCAGTGTGGTACATATGTTACAATTGAACATGTTTTGGAGCATTGCCACTAAGCATGGATTATAGTTTATATTGTAGTTTACCCTCTCTCCCACACAATTTTGTAAGTTATGAAAAGATATATATCTGTCATTAAAATATCATTCAGCAAAATCCCCAAGTCCTGAAAATGTCCCCATATTATACCTGTTTTTCCCTCTCTCTTACCTCCGAACTTATGGTGGTCACTGTCTCCACATCAATGATAAAAGTTCTTCCATTGTTGGAATAAAAATAATTCTATAGTAGAATAACAGTAAGACTACTCTTGTTCATCATTCATTCCCCAATCCTGAAGATTCTGGGTTGGTGATATCCACTCCACCTCTAATTGAGAGGGGGCTTAAATCCCATGGGGCAGATGGATGGGACTATCTTCCTTTCAGTGCAGACTTTCTCTGTTTCTTGGGATGGTTTTTGTTTTTCATCATCTCCTTCTTAGTTGTCCTGGTTGTGTCCAATGAACTGGAGAGTAAGTGTTGCAACTCTGTTGAGATCCCAGCTGGCACATGGACACCCCAAAGACTTAAGTCTCTTCAAAATATACTTATCAACTCTAGTACTAACTATAGGTTCAAATAGAAGGACAGAAGAGCCATATATATGGAAACCACAACTGAGGCCAACTCTGTCACAGTCAGAAGCATAAATTCCAAAGAAGGGCCCACTATCAGGGCACCATCTTCCTGAGCTGTCTGCCTATAGTGTCTGGATGTCTCCAGAGCTCTCAGGCACCGTCCTGTTGGAGGCAATATTTACTTTTGTAGTCAATGAGATCCTGCTGAGATGTCCATAAGCATAACCTCTGGAAAGACCTCCTGACTCACTTTCAAGTCTCAGCCATTTAAACTCATTTTTCTTTATCATTTCCCCCTTTTGGTAAAGGTCTTTTTCCACTTGAATCGCTAGTTAGTGCTTGATAGTAATCCCTTGGTGTGAGGGAGGCTCATCCTCAGGAGTCATGTCCCATGCTGGGAGGAAGGCAATGCATTTATTTACTGAGTTTGGCCTAGAGGCCCCATATGAGCAACAAGGAGGCTCTCAGGAGGTAACTCTTAGGCACTCTATAATTTTAGGATAAGTTTTAATTAAAAAAAATTCATAAGTACAGTCATTAATATCAAGGGCCTGTCAATAGGCCATCTTCCTCCACTAGCCACTGCCCCTACACTAAGGGGATTCTTGCTTTTCCATTAGAGAATGTGTCAGAACTCCCGAGGATGGAAATTCAATATGCTTTTAGTTATTGTGTGAATCTCCACCCACCGTGACAATGCCCCATGAACACTTGCACACATTTTTATGACTTATATTTATGCCCCAGGTGAACTGCCTTCTATGCTTCCCCCATCACTGATATCCCACAACAATAATCATTCCCTGCCACAGCAGTAACTATTCTGTGACCCAAAACTTCTTCAAAAATAAAGCCATCAAAATAACCAAATACAATTAATAAGAAAATGATATAATAATAAGAGTTTTTAAAAATAACAAATAAAATACAAAAAATTAAAAATGGAATAATAAAAAAATGAGAAATTAAAAATTTTTGACATTGTCTTTCATCACTGTAACATCTGTTGTCTTGTATGTACAGTGACATTTTCTTCCATGTATTGCCCCAGTGTCTTATTTTTTTCATATTGTCTTCAAAGAAGGTTTAGTTTACCAAAAAGTGATGTACAAAACATAGGGGATTCCCATATACTCACCATCCTCCCCCTTTTCCTCTTTCCCCTATTAATAACATTTTACATTTAGATGGTACATTTGTTACAATTAATGTACAAATATTGAAACATTGCTGCTAACTATGGTTAATGATTTACCTTATGGTTTACATTTTGGACCATACACTTTTATAAAGTTTAATGAAATTTAACATGGTCTATAGTCATCATTGCAAGATCATGTGAACACTTCCACCTCCCTCAAAATGCCCCATGTTCCATCTATTCTATTCCTCCCTCCCCCTCCCCTCAGGATCCACATTAACCACCAAGGTTCACTCCTTGAAAAACAAGATTCATAATTACTTACAACATCATTGAGGGTTTGACATACTGGCCTGTCCTCTCCTAATAGACAATATAGTTTCTTACACTCCTTTCATGTTATTAAGCTGCTTTTGTTTTGAGGCCAAATTTGGGGACATGAGGAGGTTTCCCAGTTCAATCTTTCAAAGCTGAAACACAGCCAGGGAACCAGGAAGGGGCATAGACAACTCCAATATGCCCTGGGTTGGGGTTCAGGAATGACACTAAGTTCCTCTTCCATGGTTCCCCAAAGGCAAACTTTCTTGGCATGACCAGGAAATGCAGCTTCCCTTCCAACCATCCCCACAACCATGAGTATATACAATGTCTCCAATTCTCCTCTATTGTCACCTTTGTCTAAGGCAGGTTGAAACAATGGACTCTGCCACATTTGTCTATGATGACTTTAGACTTTATGGGATCCAAAGTCACTAATCAAAATCCATGATCAGTGCTCAGCTACACCTACCTCTGATTTTGGGGAAGAGTACTTTTTTGAAGCAGGTACTGGCAATTGAACACAGAACCTCATACATGGGAAGCAGGTGCTCAACTACTGAGATATATCTGCTCCCCAATGAGAGTTGGTCTTTTGTTTTTGTTTTTAGGACATAGTGGGGAACAAACCTGGGACCTCATACATAGGATGCAGGGTATCAACCGTTTGAACTACATCCACTCCCTTGAGGAAGAGGATTTCTAAGTCACTTTTTCTCACCAGAGACCTAAGCAGGTAATGGATCTCATGGAGGCCTGCCACATCAAGAGTGATGGGTGCCAGTAACCACCACAAAGAGAGAGCTATTTACTGGTCTTTGCCATAATTTACCATCCTCTTCCTCCTGTACTTCTCTAGATACTGTACAGTGTTCCACTGGTCTCTGGACATTCAAAATAGTTGTTTCAGATGGTTCTTATCTGTTTTATAGTTGTTCCACTGGAAATACTGAATTCTGGACCTCCCTATACCACCATTCTCCCAAAATAATCTACAAATTATATCTTTATATACTGTATACCCAAACCATATAACAATCATTACTTTTTACACATTTTCATTTTAGGAAATGTAAGAAGTAAGAACTGGGCTTACATAATAAAAAATACAGTATACTAATATTGAAATTTATAATTACCACTGTGGTTAACTTTACCAGAGGTCTGTGTTACTTTATACTGCTTTTAACCCCTGTTTTTGTCCTTTCTTTTCAATCCAAATAATTTCCTTGGTATTGTTTGTGGAGTATGTCTCATGGTGATGAACCCCCTCAAGTTTTGCTTATCTGTGAATGTCCTATTCTCTCCCTCATTTTTGAAAGGAAATCACACTGGATTTTAAATTCTGGAACAGCAGCTGGTTTCTTTCAACATTTTAAATAAATCCTTCCTCTGCCTTCTTGCCTCTATGGCTATAGTTGAAAAGTCAGCACTCAATTTGCTTGGGATTTCCCTATATGTAAATTGTTGCACATCTCTTGTGCCTGTCAAAACCCTGTTCTTGTACTTGGCACTGGAAAGTTTGATTACTATGCATCTGGATATGTTCTTTTGGGTTTGCCCTGTTTGGGATTATTGGGTGTCTTGGATGTGCATATTCATGTCTTTCATTAAACCTGAGAGGTTTTTTGCCATTTTTTTTTAATATTCCCTCTATACTTTTCCTATTTCTTCTTCCTGGACTCCCATAATGCATATATTTGTTCAATTGATGGTGTCAGTCAGTTCTTTCAGGCTTTGTTCACTTTTTAAATTCCTTATTCTATCTCCTCAGCTTTAATGATTTTAAATGCCTTCTCTTCAAGGTTCACCAATTCATTCTGCAAACTCTAATTTGCTGTTGAAAATGTCTAGGGATTTTTTTATTTCAGTTATTGTGGTCTTCAACTGCCATATTTCTGTTTCATTCTTAATGAGAATCTCAAAGTGATTCTCTTATTACTTATTCATTGTTTTTCTCATGTAATTAGTTCTTTTTCTGTGTTTTACTTCATGTCCATGAGTATATTGTAGATCATGTTTTAAACATTGTTTCCAGATTGTCCAACATCTGGACCACTTCTTTTATGGTTTCTGGACATTTTTGTTTGTTGTTCATTGAATGGATCATTTCCTATTTCTTGTTTGCCTTGCAATCTCTTTTGCACTCTGAAAATTTTAATATTTTAATGTATTAACTCTGAGATTAGTCCCTGACACATCTGTTCTTTAAATTTGTATCCAGGTAGTGATATGCCAGACATTTCTTGAATGCCTGGAGCTAACAACTAATAGACAGACTGATAGATACATAGATAGATAGAGAGAGAGATAGATAGATAGATAGAGATATAATACCTTTTGCATACTTTGCAATATTCTCTGCTTTGTCTGATTGTCTCTGTCAGAGCTTAGTATCATTTCAGGAAGTTCAGTTAGAGGTTAATGTGAAGTGCAGCATCCCCTGTCAGTCTGAGCCTGCATGGAGCCATGGATCATGCTTCTTTTCCTAGGCTTATGCTTTCTTGTGATTTTAGAAATTCCACTTTTTACAGTTAGCAGGATTCATGTTTCTTCTACTTACTTTGAAGTAGACTTTCACATTCTTTTCTTTTTGCTGTATTGTATGCCTTAGTGCATGTACTCATATGTCCCAGGACACTGTGACTTATTTTTTTCTTCCATTGCTTTAGTTGTCTGCAAGTTGCTTCTCGACCTTCAGGACAGATTCTTGGAAGGTGAGATTGAGACTTGCTTACTGTTTCAGTCTTTCAGACTTCCACCTGAGAGATTGGTCCCAACATACAAGCACTTAAATGTGCACATAGTGGTGACTCTCATCCTTCTAGGAAGGGTCAGATCAGAAATGGGGCATAACCTGGTTTCACACTGTGTTATGAAGGTGCTGAAGGAGGGGACATCAAGAACACAAAGAGTGAGTCAGGGGCAAGATGGAATCGGTTTAAGTGAGTGCTCACCATCTCTCTTGCAAAAGATGGCTGATTGGGGACAGGATCCAGCCTGAGTGAGCTGCTCTGGACCCCACAGAGCAGGAGACTTTGGGGCATTGCTCTGCAGGGAGCTGGACAGAGAGATAACCTGCTCATGGTAAAACTGTGAGTTTTTAGCCCAGTGGAAATCATGGATGGCTAAGTCAAACACTCAGGAAAAAAATTAGAGTGAGTCCTGACTCCTACTGGTCACCCAGTGAGAGGAAGCATTCTCTGAGAGTGGGAGAATTCTGGCAAGGGGTGGAGAGGAGTTTCCTTTATGTGGGTTTGTTACCTGGACCCCCTTAGAGCTTTGGAGAGCACATCAGCTGGCTCAAAGTGACACCAGGCTGAAAGTAAAGGCAAATCTGCTAAGGAATCCTGATTTACCTAACTGCCCTGAGTTACAAAGGTTTGGCATTAGAGAGGGTGGAGTCAACCAATTTAATAGTTCTGTGCTAAAGACTATCAGAATTTCAACTCCCCCAAGGGAGTCAGGCAGTGGGAAGCACTTAGAAAGTTTCAAGAGCCTCTTTAGGGGTCCCTGGGAAGGGGTAGTGATCTAGAAGAGACTCTGAAAATCACTTTGGTGCAGAGTACTCAATCATCAGGGTCCCATTTGAATTTCAAAAGGGAACTCAACCTGACCATGAGAGGGGAGGGGGATCTGCTCATATATCCTGAGGAAACCTGCTGTGCTAGAGTAAAACCTCCCTGGGTAAAATGACTGAATAGCATTTTAAATAGCTGGCTGACCCAGTTGGAGGGGTAGCTCAGTGGAGGAATCTCTACCTTGAATGTGTGAAGTCCCTAGTTTGATTCCCAACTCCTCTAAGAGTTGTGATCCACAGGGATATCTAACATCCAGATGATACTGTATGACAGGGAAAACATAAACATTATTTTTGTACTAGCTTCTTTTGGGTCCCTTATTTTTCAAAAAAAAAAAAGTTTACTTAAAAAATTTTTAACTTAGTTTACTTGCTAAAACTCACCTCAGAACATGCAGAGAGAAACCTGTAGGGTAATTGATTGATGAACAGAGGCAGCTGAGAGGCTCCACAAGGGTGCAAGAAAGAAGGCTGTTCTTCTTTAACTTTGATTGACTGTTTGCTTGTGTGTTTGTTTGGGTTTGTTTTTGATGTTTTTTTTTGTTGTTGTTGTTGTTTTGTTTCTTGTTTTTATTTCCTCTTTCTTCCCCCACCATTTTTAAAAATTAGGTTCTTCTAACTTGTTTCTTCTTTGCTGTGCTTCTCCTTCCTTGATTTCCCATTTTGTGTGTATACTGATTTTGCCTACCAATGCTACTTGTCTCCTTCCTTCATCTTCCTATCTTCTGCTTTCTGTTGTGATGCTTACATTACACCTTTTTTATTAGTTCTCACCTTTACTGCTTTCAATTTTTATTTTGTCTATTCTGTTTTCTTTTTTTTTTGTTAACTTTTTTTTTTCTGTCCTTTATTTTCTCTTTCTCTCTCCTCATCATCATTCTGATAATTTAAATCATTCTATATTTTTTCTCTACTCAGTTTCCCATTTTATTGTAGGTACTCCACATTTTTATTCCTATTACTCTGCTTACAGGAGTCAAATATCCACTTTACTAAGTCCTATAGAGTCCCTCTTCTAACATTTATTATTATTTATATTATCTTTTTTCTTTTCTTACCTCTTTCAATTTCTCTGACCTAATCTTTTCCCTTCAAGAGAACATAGAAAACAGCAAGGAAATAGACCAAGAAGAACAAAGATTCAAAGAGAACACTTAACACACACAAATCCAGCAGCTAATCAAAACTCTAGAACAGAGAAAGAAGCTAATCAACTGAATAAACCCATCAAGATAAATGATGACCAGAGAGCCAAAAAAATTACAAATCATACTAAGAAACAGGAAGACATGGACCAGTCCAATGAACAACCTAAAAACAAGGAAGAGATGCAGAACATTGAAGAATTAATCAAAGCAGTCCAAACAAATATCATGGACCAACTTAATGAAGTGAAGGAAGATATTAAGGATATTAAGAAGACACTGGGAGAACATACTGATGAAATTGTAAACATAAATAAAAAGATAACAGATATGGTGGTGATGAATGGCAAAATCCAAGAAATCAAAAAGACCCTGGCATTAAACAACACCGGATTTGAACAAGCAGAAGAAAGAACTAGTGATGTGGAAGACAGTACATCTGAAATCAAATAGATAGTAGAAATGATAGAGAAAAAGATAGAAAAACCCCAGCAGGGACTTAGTGATTTAAAACACAATGCAAAATGCCCAAACATATGCATTATAGACATCCCAGAGTAGAAAGAGAAGGGAAAGGGGTAAGGGGACAGAAGAAGTGTTGAAGGAAATAATGACTGAAAACTTCCCAACCCTAAAGAGTGAGATGGACATACATGTCCAGGAAGCATAGCACACCTCAAACAATATAAATCTTAACAGGCATACTCCATATACTTGTCAAAATGTCCAATGCTCAAAACAAAGAGAAAATATTCAAGGCAGCAAGAGAAAAGAAAACCATCACATACAATGGAAGCTCAATAAGATTAAGTGCTGATATCTAATCTGAAACCATGGAGGCAAGAAGACAGTGGTATGACATAGTCAAAGTACTAAAAGAAGAAAACTTCCAGCCACAAATTCTCTATCCAGCAAAACTGGCATTCAAAAATGATGGAGAGTTCAAAATATTCAAAGATAAACAGAAATTAAGAGAGAATGCCTATAAGGAACCTGCACTTTAAGAAATACTAAGGGAGGGTCTGTAGGTTGAAAGGAAAAAACAGGAGAGAGAAAGTTGGTGGAGAATGTAAGAACAATTGAAAAGAGAAATGAAAATTAATATGACACATATAAACCCAAAGAAAATATGGCTGAAGTAAGCTATTCCTTGAGAGTAATAAAACAATTTTAATTAATTAAACTCACCAGTCAAGAGACACATACTGGCAGAATGGATGAGGAATTATGACCCATCTATATGTTGTCTACAAGAAATGCACCTTATACACAGTGATTCAAGGAGGATGAGAGTGAATGGCTGGAAAACAATTTTACAAGCAAACAAAAACCAAAACAGTTTGGGAGTAGCTACACTAATATTGGACAAAATAGACTTTAAATGCAAAACTATTCTAAGAGACAAAGATGGACACTATATATATTAGTAAAGGTGGTAATATTCAAGAAGAAAAAACAATCATAAACATTTATCATCTAATTAGGGTGCCTCAAAATACATGAGGCAAACACTGGAAAGGCTATGTGGAGACATAAATGCCTCTGCAATTATAATGGGGGACTTTAGTACTCCAGTAACACCATTAGACTGAGCATCAAGAAAGAGAATCAATAAAGAAACAAAGACTCTGAAGAATATATTAGAGGACCTGGACCTAATAGACATATAGAGAATGCTCCATCCAGATAAAGTGGGATATACCTTCTTCTCAAGCGCACATGGAGCATAATCCAAGATGGACCACATGCTAGGTCACAGAACAACTCTCAATGAATTCAGAAAGATTGACATTATACAAAGTGATTTCTCTGACCACAGTGGAATGAAATTAGAAATCAATAAAGGCCAGAGAACCAGATTAGGCACAAAGATATGGAAGTTAATAAAACACACTCTTAGACAAAAAGTGGGTCAAGCAGCAAATCTCAAAAGAAATCAGTAACTACCTTGAAACGAATGAAAATGAGAACACAACAAATCAAAACCTATGGAATGCAGTCAAAGCTGTACTGAAAGGGAAATTCATAGCCACAAATGCATATATTAAAAAAGAAGAAAGAGCTAAAATTGAAGACCTAAATGCACACCTGGAGTAACTGGCAAAACAACAACACACTTACCCTATAGGATGTAGAAAGAAGGAAATAACAAAATTAGAGCAGAAATAAATGAAATAGAAAATAAGAAAGCACTAGAGAAAATAAACAAAACCAAAATCTGGTTTTTCCAGGAGATTAATAAAATTGACAAACCCTTAGCCAGACTAACAAAGAAAAAGAGAGTGCAGATGCAAATACACAAAATAAGGAATGAGGAAGGGAATATCACTACTTACCCTACAGAAATGAAGGACATCATAAGAGGAAATGATGAAAAATTATATGCCAACAAGAATAATAATTTAGAGGAAATGGACAAATTCCTAGAAATTCATAAGCAGCCTACACTGACAAAAGAAGAAATGGATGAATGTGACAGTCCAATTAAAACTAAATAGATGGACTCAGTCATCAAAAGCCTCCCAACTAATAAGAGCCCAGGACCAAATGGCTTCACAGCAGAATTCTACCAAACATTCCAGAAAGACCTAACACGAATCCTGCTTAGTTATTCCAAAAAAGAGAAGGAGAAAGAACATTGCCTAACTCATTCTATGATGCCAATATTACCCTAATACCAAAGTCAAACAAAGATACCACAAGAAATGAAAATTACAGACCAATTTCTCTAATGAACCCAGATGCTAAAATCCTCAAGAAAATACTTGCTAATCGCATTCAACAGCATATCAAAAGAGTTATAAACCCAATGACCAATTGGGTTTCATCCCAGATATTCAAGGATGGTTCAACATAAGAGCAACAAGCAATGTAATACAGCACATAAAGAGATTGAAAGGGGGAAAAATCACATGATCATCTATATATGCAGAAAAAGCATTTGACAAACAGCACTCTTTCCTGATAAAAACACTGTAAAAGATAGGAATAGAAGAAAACTTTCTGAACATGATAAAGGGAATATATGAAAAACCAAGAGCCAACATCATCTTCAATTGTTAAATTCTAAAAGCTTTCCTTCTAAGATAGGGAACAAGATAAGGATTCCCACTATCACAGCTCCTATTTTACATTGTCTTTGAAGTACTTGCTCAAGCACTGTGGCAAGAAAAAGATATAAAAGCAATCCAAATTTGAAAGGAAGAAGTAAAAATCTCACTATTTCCTGATGACAGGAACCTATGCATAGAAAGCCCTGAGAAATCTACAACAAAGGTTCTTGAACTTATAAAGGAGTTTAGTAAAGTCTCAGGCTATGAGCTCAATGCTCAAAAATCAATATCATTTCTGTACACCAATAAAAATTAATCTGAGGAGGATTCAAGAAAAAATACAATTTACCATAGTAAGTAAAAGTATCAAATACCTAGGAATAAATTTAACTAAAGATGTAAAGGATTTATATACAGAAAACTGCACAACACTGTTAAAGGAAATCAAAGAAGACTTAAATAAATGGAAGAATATTCCCTGTTCATGGATAGGAAGACTAAACATCATCAAGATGTCTATCCTTCCTAAACTAATCTACAGATTTAATGCAATCTTAATAAAAAACATTGGATTTTTTAAGGAATTGGAAAAACTAATTACAAAATATATTTGGAATTGTAAGGGGCCCCGAATCACCAAAGACATTTTGATAAAGAAAAATGAAGTTGGAGGTATCACACTATGTGATTTTAAAACATACTACAAAGCTACAGTGGTCAAAATAGCATGGTATTGGCACAAGGATAGACATACTGACCAATGGAGTTGAATTGAGAGTTCTGATGTAGATCCTTGCATATAAAGTCATCTGATATTCAAAAAGGCCACCGAGACCCCTCAGTTGGGATAGAATGGCATCTTCAACAAGTGGTACTTGGAGAACTCAATATCCATATCTAAAGAAAGAGAGAAAAACACTATCTCACACCTTACACAAAAATCAACTCAAGATGGATCAAAGATCTAAGTACAGGAACCACGACAATAAAGACTTTGGAAGATAATATAGGGAAGCAACTACAGGACCTCATAATAGGAAATGGTTTCATGAACTTCACACCAAAAGCATGAGCAACAAAAAATATATATATAAAGATAAATGGGATCTCCTCAAAATTAAGTACTTCTGGAGTTCAAAGGACATTATCAAGAAAGTAAAAAGGCAGCCTACCCAATGGAAGAAAATATTTGGCAAACATATATCTGATAGGAACCCAATATCTTCATGATATAAAGAAATCCTACACATTGAAAATAAAAAGACAAACAACCATTTAAAAATATGGGCAAGCAACCATGAAACCTTGCATGTAACCTTGAATCTCATCATTTAACAAGTCAAGACAGGGGCTCATTGTGGGCCCAGGGGGGTGGGGTGGAAGGAAGAGAATCAATAAAATGGGGTATTTAGGGGTCTGTAGAAATGTTCTTCATTACTATAGAGTGATTGACACAGGATTGGTAAATATCATCAAGATTTATAAAAGTATACAGTCTAAAATGTAAACCATAATGTAAACCATTGACAATGATTAGTAGCTATGTTTCACTATTTGTACATCAGTTATAACAATGCTACCATCCACATATAAAAAGGTGTTAATTTGGGGTGGGGGAAGGGTGGAGGATGTGGGGTATATGACAGTCTCCTGTATTCTGTGTGTGACTTTGCTGTCACAAAAATCTTCTTTGAAAACAAAATGAAAAATAGTGAGACACTCGGGAATGAGAGGAGGAAGTTGCCACAGTATAGATGGACACCAGATATTGCAGTGAGGAAAGGCAAAATGTCAAAAAGGTTTTTTTTTATTTTTCATTTTTTAATATCCCAATCTTTTAATTTTTTTATTTTTTTTTAATTTTAACATATTTTATCTCATTTAAACTTATCATTATTATTTCATTTTCCCATTAATTGTATTCAGCTATTGTAATGGCTTCACTTTTGAAGAAGCTTTTGATCACATAAGGGTTTCAACTGCATGGGGAGGATCATTGTTGTGGGGTGTCAGGGATTGGGGATGCATGGAAGGAAGTTCACCTGAGCATAAATATAAGGTTTATAAAAATGTTCAAATGTCCACAGGGCATTGTCACAGTGGGTGGAGGATGACTCAATAAATTAGAGAATACTGAATTCCCATCCTGGGGAGCTCTGCCACATTCTCTAGGGAAGCAGCAACAGTCCCCCAAGTACAGGGGCAGTAACTGGTGAGGGAGGATGATCCACTGATGGGCCCTTGATATTGATGACTAGCCTTATGAGTCTTTGCTCTTGAAATTGAAATTTAGCCTATTGGTATGGGGTACCTAAGGGTTGCCTCCTGAGAGCCTCCTTGTTGCTCAAATGTGGCCTCTCTCTAAGCCATCATATGAATACAGTGCCTTCTTCCCAGCATGGGACATGACCTCTGGGGATGAGGGATTGCTACCAAGTGCCAACTGGCAATGTGACTGGAAAAATACCTTAAGTAAAAGGGGGAAAATGTAAAGACAAATGTGTTTATATGGCTAAGAGATTTCAAAATGCATTGGGAGGTCATCCTAGAAGTAATGCTTATGCACATCTCAGGATATGAGAGAATTCCAAAGTGGATATCACCCAAAATAGTCAGGCTCCTGAGGGATCTGGAGACACTCAGGTCCTATGTCAGGGTGGATAGCTCCAAAGTTTGGTGCCTTGTCAGTGGGCTCTACTTTGGAGTTTATGCTCCTGAGTGTGACAGAGTTGGAGTCAACTATGTCATCCCTGCACATGGCTCATCTGTCCCTTCTATTCAAATCTATACTTGGTGCTGGAGTTTGTAGGTTTATGCCCAGAAACTTGAGTCTTTGGGCTGTCCATGAGTCAGCTGGGCCTGGAACCTTGGTGGAGCAGCAACTCCTCCTCTATAGCTCATTGGACTCACCCAGGACACCTAGCGGGGAGATGATGATGGACAATGGCAATCCCAGAGAATGGAGAGACTCTGCAGCTGCAAGCAGGATAATCCCATCCATCTTCCCCATGGGATATAAGCTCCTTCTCAATTAGAGATGGAGTGGACATCACAATCCCAGACTCCTCAGGATGTGGGGAAGAGCTATGGACTAGAGAGGACTTACTGGTATTCTACTATAGACATATTGTGATTCAAGCAATGGAAGAAATTACAACATTGATGTGGAACCAGTGTCCACTGGAGGTTCTGGGGACAGGGAGAGAGAAAAGCAGTTATAATACAGGGGATTTTTCAGGACTTAGGAGTTGTCCTGAGTGACATTGCAATGACAGGTATAGGCTATTTTATATCATCATATATCATACAGAACTTGTGGAGATAGTTTGGTCTACAATGTGAACTATGGTACATGCTTAATGGCAAAACCCCAGGATGTGCTTATCAATTGCAATTAATGTGCCACACTGCTGAAGGATGTTTATGTGGAAGGGTGTGGGAGGTGTGGGAGGTGGGTTGTATGGGAATCCCTATAAATTTTGTGCAACATTTATGTAATCTAATTATCTTTTAAAAAATAAAAATAAAAATAATAGAACACAAAGAGATTCTCCTATAGCTTTTGAAACTCTGTTGTTTTCATTCAGCATTTTCTCAATTACTGCAGCACTTTAATTGTTTTCTGTGGTTTTGAGAATGAATACTGTCATTAAGATTGTTCTGTCACTTTACTAAAAAGTTTTAGAACAATGGCAAACTTCAGAATTGGCCTCCGGAAATCTGAAGTAGCTGATCAAAAGCCATGATCAGAAATCAGAACCCATACCCCTGAATTTTGTAGGACTAGGCATTTATATCATGTCCTGGCATTAGCAAGCAGCACCAAGATCTAGGGCTGTAGTCCCACTGCTGCCTGTCCTGAAGCTTGGGAATGAGTGATGGTAGCCCATGCAGGGGGGGTAAAATTCACAGATATTTAACAAAATTTAACAGTCTCTTTCTCCAGCTCTTCCTTAGATGCTGAACAGTGTTTTACTAGAATGGTGAGTTTCAAAATACTTGATTAAGATGGTTCCTACATGTTTGATCATTGTGCCATGAGGAAATTGATAACTGGAACTTCCAAATCCACCATCTTTCCACTACCCAACTATATATGAATACTTTGAGATGAATGGAAACAAAAAGTAAAATAAAAACATAGAAAAGCTATTGTGATACAGGGAATGCAGAGTTCAGAGAGCTATTTATATATCTAAATGCCTACATTAAAAAAGAATAACCACAAATCAAGATCTTAATTTCAAACCTAAAGTAACTAAAATAGGAAGAGTAAACTAAATGCAGAGGTAGTAGAAGGAATAAAATATTAAAAATTAGAGCAGAGGTATACAAAATACAGAATAAAAACAACAGAAAGAATCAACAAAAACAAAAGGTTTATTAAAAAAATCAATAAATTGACAAACCTGTAGCCAGACCAACAAAGAAAAAGAGAAAGAGGACACAAATGTCTCAAACTAAGAATGAAATTTGAGACATTACTACCAAACTTATAGGCATAAAAAGGATTATCAGTGGTCACCGGCTCCACCTCACTGTTACAATTTCTTCATTTGCTTGAATCACAATATGTCTACCACAAAACACCACCAAGTCCACTCTAGTCCACAGCTCCTCCCCCAGAAAGAATTGTGAACAATTATTTTCCAATAATTAAAAATATCTTGGTGAAAAGGACAAATTCCTTGAAACTTACAAATTATCTAATCTGACAGAAAAAGAAAGAATATCTCAACAGATGAAGAGATTACAGGTAAAGAGTTTCAATCAGTACTTAACATCTCTCCATAAAAAAAAAAAATTCAGGACTGGGTGGTTTCACTGCTGAACTCTATGAAGCATTGAAAGAAGATTTCACTCTAATCATTTTCAAACTCTTTCAAAAAATAGAATAGTTGGAAATACTTCCTAAATCATTCTATTAGACCAGAATTACCGAGATACTAAAGCCAGGTAAAGACAGAACTAGAAAAATAAATTACACACCAATTCCTCATCAAGAAGATGCAAAAATCCTCAGCAAAATATTGGCAAAACAAATCCAATGGTATACTAAAATAATTATGTTTGAAAATCAAGTGGGATATATTCAAGGAATGCAAGTGTGGTCCAACATAAGGAAATCAATCAGTACAATACTCCCCATTAGTATAATGAGAGATAAAAAAACATGTAGCCATCTCAGTTGATGCAGTAAGGCATTTGATAAAATCGAGAATCCTTTCATGATTAAAAATCTCAGAAAACTAGCCTAGAATGTAACTTACTTGATATGATAAAGACCATTTATTAAAAACCCAAAGCAAATGTCATAAACAATTTTGAAAGACTGAAAGCTTTCCCTCTGATTTCAGGAAAAAGAAAAGAATGCCCATTGTCACCAGTTATTCATATTTGTACAGGAAGTTCTAATGAAAGCAATAAGGCCAGAGAAAGAAATAAAATTAATAAAAATTGGAAATTACCAGTCTTTGCAGATATGATCCTATATATAGGAAACCCCCAATAGTTACAAGAAACTCACTAGAAATAATAAATGAATTTGGCAACGTTACAGGATGCAAGATAAACACAGAAAAATCGCTTGTTTCTATATGCCATTAATGAATAATTTGAAACTGAAATAAAAAAAAACATTCAATTTGCAATAGCATCTATAAGAATAAAATACCTAGTAATAAATTTAACCAAGGAGGTAAAAGACTTGTACATAAAAACCTATAAAACATTGATGCAGGGAATTACAGCAGATTTAAATAAATGAAAACTATTCTGTGTTCATGGACTGGAATACTTAAAATAGTTAAATTTTCAATACTGATATAGAAATTCAATGTAATATCTTTCAAAATCC
Source organism: Cabassous unicinctus (assembly GCA_029593785.1). Classification (NCBI taxonomy): domain Eukaryota; kingdom Metazoa; phylum Chordata; class Mammalia; order Cingulata; family Chlamyphoridae; genus Cabassous; species Cabassous unicinctus. The sequence goes on along the minus strand of JAQZBX010000721.1, from coordinate 18,600 downwards.
CAGAAACCTTTTATGTAGAAGTATAAAAGCTGATGCTCAATTTCATATAGAATTGCAAGGGACCCCAAATAACCAAAACAATATTTAAAAAGAAGAAAAAAACTTGCAGTTACTCACACTAAATGATTTGAAACATAATGCAAAGAAACAGTAATTAAAATATTGTGATACTGGCATGAAGATAAACATATAGACCAAAAGAATGGCTCATTTACTTGCCAAATCACACTCATATGGCAGAAGTTGTATTTCAGGCACAGCAGGAAAAGAATACCAGGACCCAGGCAATGGGATACCATCCACACCCTGAATCACACTTTAAGTGAAGGGATGTCATTACAGGAGGAAATGGTCACTGTCTCTCTTCCCAGCTCCAGTGCAGTGGCAGAGTTTCTGTCAAGTGGATGCACCAGGCCATAAGAACTGAGAGCTGCATATCTCTCATTAAGGGGGGCTGACTTTATTTAGAATAGAATGTGGGGAAATTCTTGTATTAGTTTCCTAGGCATAATATTGCAAACGACAATACCTTAGTGCCTGAAAACACCCAGGGAGGAATTCTTATTTTCTTCTTCCTAATTTCTCTTGGTGGCTGACAATTGTTGGGTAGCTGCATAACTCCATCTCTGTCTCTCTTCATGTAGATTTCCTACCACTATATTTGTGTCCATATATCTTCTCCACTTCTTAAAAGGACACCAGTCATATTGGATTGGGAACCACATTAATTCAATATGAACTCATCTTTATTGGAGTGCATCTGTAAAGTCCCTATTTCCAAATCAAGTGACAGACAGGCACTGGGGATTAGGGCTTCAACACATCATTTTGAGTACACAGTTGAACCCATAGCTAGGTTTAAAGTTAGGTGTAAACATTGGAGAGCTTGGTGATAATCAAAGAGGAGACTGCTAACTCCATGATACTAAGAACAATCATAAAAGTAGAATGCCTAGATACATAATAGAGAGAAAAGGGAATGATGCAGCTAAAGAACAATCTCCTGGGAACAGAGCAAGCCCCCAAAGCCCAGCAAATCCTTCCCTTTTTAAGGTCTCTGACTTTAATCAGATGACTGATACAATGTATGCCCCTAGGGCATTCTCATAACCAACAGAACTTCATTTATCAGAGTTGGAAGTTAACAACTGGATGTGACATCAGTAGAAGCAGACCACCAGGAAACTTAGTGTGAGATCAGGAAAAAACAGTCCTAGAGAGCTCAGCTAAAATCAAAGCCTTCCCAGTTGATCTGGAGATTGTGCATATGCGCAAATCTGTGTCTGCTTAGGAGTAACACCAGAAACAAAAGCTGTGGGGGAAATCACGCCATTAAATAGTATAGCCAAAGTATCATGAAAATAAAATAAGCAAAGTGAAAGAGCAACAATTTCCACAGGGATGTTTTATCCAGATTTGCTACATCATACAATTTAAAATATGCAGATTTCAACAAAATATGAGACATACAAAGAAATAGGAATGAGTGGGTCTTACACCTGGAAATAGTAGGCAAATGATACTGACTTTCAGGAGGCCCAAGTCTTTGACTTAACAAAGACATCAAGCAGCAATTATAACTATGATTAGAAAATTTAAGGAAATCATAATTGGTAACTTAAAGGAAGTTGTGATTGCAATGTCCTATCAAGTAGAAAATAATAAAAATTTTAAAAGGATTTTGGTATGATGATGCCCACTCTGTTTCTAATTGAGAGGTGGTTGTGATCCCATGGGGCAGATGGATGGAACTATCTTGCTTGAGTTGCACTCTCTTTTCCTTGGGATTGGTGTTGTCTTTAATTATCTCTTTGTTAGTTGTCCTGGGTAAGTCCAATGAACTGGAGAGTAGATGTTGCAACACTGTTGAAACTCAGGATTCAACTGGCACATGAACAGTCCAAAGATTTAATTCTCTGGGACATATATTTAACAAATATAGTGTTAATTATAGATTCAAATAAAAGGGACAGAGGAGCCATGTGTAGGGAAATAATTGGGGAATGAACAATGGACTAAAGTAGATGTTATTATTCTGTAATAGACTTATTATAACTTTAGCGATGGAAGAACTTTTATCATTGATATAAAGGCAGTGGCAACCAGAGGATCTGGGGGAAGAGAGAGGGAAGAATAGGTGTAATATGGGGGCATTTTTGTGACATTGGAATTTTCCTGCATAACATTGTATATTTTGTCATAACCCATAAAATTGTGTGGGATAGAGTGAAAATTATATTGTAATGTATAGTCCATGGTTAGTAGCAATGCTTCAATATGTTTTCATCAATTGTGAGAAATATACCTCACTAATGAATGATGTTGTTAAAGTAGGAAAGTGTGGGAAGGGAGGGGGTGGGGCATGTGGAAATCCCCTATATTTTTCATGTAACATTTATGTAATCCAAAGCTTCCTTAAATATTAAAAAAACAATTAATTTTTTTAAAAGAATCAAATGGAAATTCTAGAGTAGTAAACAATGAAAACAGAATTGAAAACTTGACTAGAGGGACTGAAAAGTAAATTTGAGCTGTTAAAGAAAGAATCAGAAAACCTGAATATATAGTAACAGAGATTATGCAATCTGAAAAACAGAGATAGTAAAGATTGGCAAAAAAACAAACAAACATATCCTCAGAGAAATGTGGGGCACCATTAAGTGCTCTAACATATGTATATTGGAAATACCAGAAGGAGAAAGGGAGAGAAGTATAGAAAAAATATTGAAGGAAATAATGGCTGAAACCATCCTAAATCTGAACAAAATTCATTAATCTATCATACCCTTAAGAAGCTCAACAAAATCTAAGTAGGATAAGCATACAGAGTTCTACACCTAGACATCCTAGTCAAAATGTAGAAATCAAAAAACCCAGAGAATATCTTGAAAAGAGGAGGAGGAAAACAATTCATCATGTAAAAGGGAAGTCAAATAAAATTAACAGCTGAATTTTCACCAGAAGAAATGGAGGCCAGAAGACAGTGGGATGAAGTACTTAGATTAATGAAAGAAAAAATAGCTGTCAACCAGTATCTTATATCTAGCAAAACCATCAAAAATAAGAAATAAAGACATATACAGTTTAAAAAATCTGAGTGAATTAATTGCTGGTAATACACTTACCTTAACAAAAATATTAAAGTTTCATAGACTGAATGTCATTGACACTAAACATTAATTAAAATCCTTGTTTTAAAAAAAGATTGCTGGCAAAGGCAATTATACATAGGGAATTTTAAAAGATATTATCCTTGCAAGTGAATATTTCTTATTCTTTTATCTAAATTGATATAAAAACCTTGAATAAAATACTATGTATATACTTAGATTGTTGTTATTATAACACATGGATAGACAATTAATTTGGCAATATGATATAAAGAAAAGGATTAGGAACAAAGCTGTATTTAAATATGGGACAAAAACCCAGAATGTAATTCATATCCACAGTGATAGCTGGAAAATGTGTTTATTAAATTTTCTTCACTTTAGCAGCTTTGAAAATTCTAAAACTAACTGAACTGTTTTTTTTTTTTTATTAATCTAATTTTAGAAACTTACACTTTGCACTTAGTTCCCTGAAGGATATTAAGCTGACTATCTCAGTTTTGTCTCAAAGTAAATTCAGAGAGAATAGTGTAAGTCTGTAACTTTTCCCAGAGATAAAAAGAGTGATATCCTTGAGCAGCTGTGTGGTAAAGGAGCCATGAAGGCCTTGCACCTGCAATTAACTGCTGAAATTGAGGAAAATTTGGATGTGGTTGAGAAAACACAGACAGAGAAATTGCATGTACCTTCCTCATATTTCTCTTTTTTTTTTTTAACTTGTTTTTCTTCCTAACCAACCTTTCTTTTGTTCCCTAAAGAAATCCTACCTCCCATTCTCACTTTGAACTGATTTTGGGAAGATTCCCCTAGTTCCTTGTTTGTACACTCTCAATAAATCACCTTCTCACTAAGAGACATGTTTTTCCTTTGTGGCACTGGATCAGAAGGGCCTGTCTATGGGAAATAGCCATCCTTACAGAAACAACAGAAATAAATAAAATAAGAAATGGTAAACAAGAAGATAAAAACCAAATAAAGTGCATAATTATTTCCATTTCTTCTCACAATTTTTAAGATACATAAAATTATATGAAACTAATTATAGGACAATATGGTTGCATTTCTAAAATAGATAAATGAAGTATGTATAAAAGTAAAAGCACAAAAAGAGGACCAATAGACCTCAATAAGAGTAAAGATGCTATAACTCACAGAATTAAATTACTATTATGAATTAGATTCTGATAAGTTAATATGTGTATTGTAATGCTTAGGGCAATCACAGAGAAATATACGAAAAATAATAGTTAAAAATTTGTTAAAGACATTAAAATGTTACATTAAAATATTTAGATGGAGAAGACAAAAAAGAAATAAATGAATAAAAAATAAGATACATAGAAAACAAAATGTTAATGAAAGTGGTAAATCCAACAATATCAATACTAACATTAAATCTGAAAGAATTAAAAATCCAATCAAATCCCAGAGATTCTTAGATTAAATTATGAAAAAAAAAAAAAAAACAAGATCCAAGTAAATGCTGTCCATGAGAGACACACTTTAAATTCAATGATGCAAACAGGTTGAAAATAAAATAAGAAAATATATATTGTACAAATCGCAATCAAAAGACAGTTAGATCATTATACAAATGTCACACAAAGTAGAATTTAAAATGAACAAAAAATGTTACTAGAGACAAAAAGGGACATTTTATATTGATGAAAGAAGTAATCATAAATACATAACAATTATTAATATACATGATCTAACTAGAAAATTTCATAACACATTAAACGAAAAATGACAAAATTGAAGAGAGACTAGACAATTCAAAAATACTCATTAGAGATCATTATTCCACTTTCACAAATCTATAGAACAATTAGGCAGAAGATCAAGAAGTATAAAGAAATGAATAATGTTAGAAAGAAACTAGACCCATTAGAATATTGTAGCTAGGAACAGCAGAATACACACATTCTTACTAAGCTGGCATCAACCATTCTGTAAGAGAGAGTATATGAAAGGCAATAATAAAATCCTCAATAAATTTAAATGGATTGAAGTCACACAAAGTATAATTTTGTGACTTCAATGGAACCAAATTATAAGTGAATAAAAGAAAGCAAATTAGAGAATTTCACAAGTAAATGGATATTAAACAATATACTCCTAAATAACCAATGATTCAAAAAATCACAAAGCAAATTAAAAATATCTGAGATTAATAAAAATGAAAACATAACACTTACAAACCTTTTGCTTTGAAACAAAATCAGCTCTTAGAAGGAAATATATTGCACTAAATGCAGATATATAAAAAAGAATTGAAATGATAATAATATTCTAGTCTTACACTGTAAGAAAAAAAGGAAAGCATAGATTTGAAACCTAAAGCAAGCTGAAGGAAGAAAAAAAATTGGATCAGAAATAAACGAAATAGGGATGAAAATGTGGCTCAAGTAGTTGGGCTCCCATCTACCATATAAGCGGTCCAGGGTTTGATTACTGGGGCCTTCTGGTGAAAAGTAAGCTGGCTTGCACAGTGAGCAGGCCCAAGTGGAGAGCTGGCCTATGCAGAGCACTGGCATGCACAGGAGTGCTGGCCTATGCAGAAAGCTGGCACAGCAAGATGACACAACAAAAAGAGACACAGAAGAGAGACCAGGAGAGAAGCAGCAGATCAGGGAGCTGAGGTGGCACAAGAGATTGAGCAGCCTCTTTCCACTCTGGAAGGTCCCAAGATTGGTTCTTAGTGTTGTCTAAAGAGAAGACAGGCAGTCACAGAGAGCAGACAGTGAGTGCAAAACAATGAAGGGGGAGGGAGAAATAAATAAATCTTTAAAAATAAATCAATAAATAAATAGATAACAGAAAATTTTAGATAAAATCAAAAGATGGATATTTGAAGAGATCAATATAATTGAAAAACCAATAGATTGACCAAGAAAAACAGAGGGAAGAGTCATTTCACTAAAATGAAGAATGAAAGAGAGGCATCATCAATAATATTTCAGAAATAAAGAGAAATGTAAGTGAATACTATGAATAAATATATACCATTAATTTAGATAAATGAATCAAACTACCAAAAACTGACTCAAGAAAAATAGAATATCTGAGTAAAATTATAACAGCTAAAGACATTGAATTATTAATTAACTTCAAACAGAAAAATCTCACAACTCTTTGAAAACACTGCTGAATTCTACAAAACCTTTAATGAATTAAAACCAATTCCTCACAAATTATTCCAAAAATAGAAGAGTAGAAAACACTAACTCATTCTAAGGAGCCAGTATTACCCGATACCAAAATTAGACCCAAAATTTCACAAGAAAAGAAAATTACAGAAAATTATGTCTTACAAAGAAGATGCAAAAAATCCATCAAAATACCAACAAACTGAGTGGCAAGATGGCATCGGTTTAGGAGGTCTCTTGCTGACTAGCTCTCTGAAGATGCCTGATTGGGGACAGGGTCCTGCCTAGGGGTCTGTGCTGTGGGCGCATGTAGTGAGAAGATTCTGACATATATCTACAGGCTGCTCGGCAGCGTGGATTGCTCGGTGGAGATTTGTGAGTTTTATCCCTGCCAGTGGAGTTTAACACAGATGACTGAGCCCAACCCAATAGCCAAAAAATGCCAGGAGTACCTATTTTAATATCAGACAAAATAGACTTTAAATGCAAAACTATTGTAAGAGACAAAGATGGACACTATATATTAAAAAAAGGTGCAATCTCTCAAGAAGAGAGAACAATCATAAACATATATACAACTAATCAGGGTGCCTTAAAATACATGAGGCAAATTCTGGAAAAAGTAAGTGGAGAAACAAATGCCTCCACAATTATAGTGGGGGGATTTAATACACCATTATCAACATTACACAGAACATCTAGACAGAGAATCAAAAAGAAACAAAGACTCTGAACAATACATTAGAGGATCTGGACTTAATAGATATATACAGAACACTCCACTCAAATACAGCAGGATTAATTTTCTTCTTGAGTGCACATGGATCATACTCCAAGAGAGACCACATGCTAGGCCACAGAACAACTCTCAATAAATTCAGAAAGATTGAGATTATACAAAGTAATTTCTCTGACCACAATGGAATGAAATTGGAAATCACTAAGGGCCAGAGAAACAGGTTAGGCACAAGGATATGGAAGTTAAACAACACACTCTTAGACAAACAGTGGGTCAAGGAGGAAATCTCAAAAGAAATCAGTAACTACCTTGAAACTAATGAAAATGCCAACACAACATAACAAAACTTTTGGGATGCAGCAAAAGCAGTCCTGAGAGGGAAGTTCATAGCCATAAATACATATATTAAAAAGGAAGAAAAAGCTAAAATTGAAGACCTAACTGCACACGTGGAGGAATTGGAAAAACAAGAACAAATTAAACCTAAAGGAAGTAGAAAGATGGAAATAACAAAGATTAGAGCAGAACTAAATGAAAAAGAGAATAAGAAAGCATTAGAAAAATAAACAAAACTAAAAGAAAGTTCTTCGAGAAGATCAATAAAATTGACAAACCCTTAGCGAGACTAACAAAGAAAAAGAGAGAACAGATGCAAATACAGAGAATAAAGAATGAGCAAGGAAATATCACTACTGACCCCACGGAAATAAAGAGTATTATAAGAGGATACTTTAAAAACTTATATGCCAACAAGAATGATAATTTAGAGGAAATGGACAAGTTTCTAGAAATGCACAAACAGCCTACATTGATGAAAGAAGAAATTGATGAACTCAACAGTACAATTACAAATAATGAGATAGACTCAGTCATCAAAAACCTTCCAACTAAGAAGAGCTCACGACCAGATGGCTTCACAGCTGAATTCTACCAAACATTCTGGAAAGAGCTAACGCAAATTCTGTTAAGCTCTTCCAAAAAAAAGAAGTGGAAGGAATATTGCCTAACTCATTCAACAATGCCAACACTTCCCTAATACCAAAACCAAACAAAGATACCACAAGAAAGGAAAATTACAGACTAATTTATCTAATGAACATAGATGCTAAAATCCTCAAGAAAATACTTGCTAATAGCATTAAACAACATATCAAAAAGATTATAAACCATGACCAATTGGGTTTGATACCGGATATGCAAGGATGGTTCAATATAAGGAAATCAATCAATGTAATACACCACATAAACAGATTGAAAGAAAAAAATCACATGATCATCTGTATGGATGCAGAAAAAGCATTTGTCAAAATGCGGCACCATTTTCTGATAAAAACACTGCAAAAGATAGGAATAGAAGGAAACTTTCAATATGATAAAGGGTATATATGAAAAACCCAAAGCTATCATCATCTTCAATGGTGAAATCCTAAAAGCCTTCCCTTTGAGATTGGGAACAAGACAAGGATGCCCACTATCATCACTCCTATTTAATATTGTATTAGAAGTACTTGCTGGAGCACTGAGGCAAGAAAAAGACATAAAAGGCATCCAAATTGAAAAAGAAGTAAAATTTTCATTATTTGCAGATGACATGATTATACACATAGAAAGCCCAGAAAATCTACAACAAAGTTGCTAGAACTTATAAAGCAGTTCAGTAATGCTGCAGGCTATAAGTTCAATGCTCAAAAATCAGTAGCATTTCTGTCCACCAATAATGAGCAATCTGAGGAGGAAATCAAGAAAAAATATACCTTTGACAATAGTAACTAAGAGCATAAAATACCTAGGAAAATTTTTAATTAAAGATATAAACGACTTATATACAGAAAATTACGTAGCACTGTTAAAGGAAATCAAAGAAGACTTAAATAAATGGAGGAATATTCCCTGTTCATGGATTGGAAGACTAAACATCATCAAGATGTCTATCCTACCTGAACTAATCTACAGATTTAATGCAATCCCAATAGAAATAATCACTTTATTTTTTAAGGAACTGGAAAAACTAATGAGAGAATTTATTTGGAAAAGTAAGAGGCCCCGAATTGCCAAAGACATATTGGAAAAGAAAGATGAAGTTGGAGGTATGACATTACCTGACTTTAAAACAGACTACAAAGCTACAGGGCTCAAAACTGCATGGTATTGGCACAAGGATAGACATACTGACCAATGGAACTGGATTGAGATTTCTGATATAGATCCTGGCATATACAGTCATCTGATATTCGACAAGGCCACCAATCTCATTCAGTTGGAAGAGAAGGACCTCTTTAATAAGAGGTGCTTGTAGAACTGGATATCCATATCCAAAAGGGTGAGAGAGGAATACCATCTCACACTGTATACAAAAGTCAACTCAAGATGGATCACAGATCTAAAGATAAGAGCCAAAACCATAAAGACCTAGGAAGATAATGTAGGGAAGAATTAACAGGACCTTGTAATAGGAAATGATTTCTTGAACTTCACAACCAAATGCATGAACAGGAAGAGAAAAAATAGATAAATGGGATCTCCACAAAATTAAAAACTGCACCTCAAAGGATACTAATAAGAAAATAAAAAGGCAGCCTACCCAATGGGAGAAAATATTTGGGAACCATATATCTGATAGGAGCCTAATATCCTGGATATATAAAGAAATCCTACACCTCAAAAATAAAAAGACAAAGAACCCATTTAAAAAATGGGCAAGTGAGCTCTAAAGACACTTCTCCAAGGAAGAAATACAAATGGCTAAAAAGCACATGAAAAATGCTTGACATCACTAGCTGTTAGGGAAATGAAAATGAAAACTACAAAGAGATACCGTCTTACACCCATCAGAATGGCAGGTATTAAAAAAACAGCAGACTATAAGAGTTGAGGTGGATGTGGAGGTGTAGGAACACTCATCCACTGCTGGTGGGATTGTGGAATGGTCCAGCAACTGTGGAGGACAGTTTGGCAATTCCTCAGAAAACTAACAATAGATCTTCTATATGATCCAGTGATTACACTGTTGGGTATAAAGCCAGAAGAATTGAAAGCAAAGACCCAAACAAATATATGCACACCAATGTTCATAGCAGCATTGCTCACAATTACCAAAAGTTGGAATCAGCTCCAGTGCCCATCAATAGATGAATGTATAAACAAAATGTGGTACATACATACAATGGAATATTGCTCAGCTCTAAGAAGGTATAAAGTGCTAACACATGGTTAAGTTAACTTCAATTAATTAATTAATGAAATACACCATGTGAATAGAATAACAGACAAAAAGCTATGATCACTTCAAAAGATTCAGAAAAATCATTAAGCACATTCACAATTTGTGATTAAAACACACAACAATGTGTATGAGAAGGGCACTTCCTCAATATGATAAAATGCGTCAATTTAAAACCTATAGCTTGATAGAAGACCCAACATGGTGACAGAATAGGAAGCTCTAAAAATCAGCTCATCTCATAGGGCAACTCATAATCAGCCAGGATCTGTCTAGATCAACTGTATGGGAGATTCTGGGGACCAGAATAACACAGTGGAAGAACATCCAGGGAAGAATAAATTTAAGAGACTGACCATCTATAGTCCAGATTCATGAGTAGATTACTCCACATTGCAGAGATGGCTGCTCAAACCCACTGACAAGGCAGGTCACGTCTGGATGCACTCCCCAGCTGGAAGCAGAAACTCTCCCCAAAGCAGGGGAGGGGAAGTGACCAGGAACTAACTACAGCTGTTGATTGGCATACTTGACTAGCTGGATTCCAATCCTGAGCACAGCTGATGCTTAATCCTGCCCAAGCCACAAAGAAGACAGCAACATTCGTGCTGTCTCAACCACTGTAAGGAGTGGAGCTAGAGGTGACTAAAAATCACATTGGTCACCTGGCAAGGTAATAATCAGATCTTGTGTTCCAGGTTGGAAAGCCACTCCTTAGGCCCCCATATCTAGCAGTAGTGGAAATTGGGTGCAGTTTGAATACTTTCTCAGGGCAGAGTATGTAAAATTTCACTGGACCCCAACAACCTCTGGAAGGATGGGAAAAGCATACTCTCTCTTGGGCAGTGCCTGCAAATTCATGTCATACTCCTTGAAGGGCAAAAATGCACCCTTGGACAGAGAGGAAGCATGCAGTCACTAGCAGGCAAATTCATCCCAACCACCTTAAAGGGCTGTGGCACACTTAGACACAATACAAAAAGAAATTTAAAAAGACCAAAACAATTGGAAAGACATTCCATGTTCATGGATTGGAAGAATAAATATCGGGAGATGTCAATCTTACATAAACTGATTTATAGATTCAATGCAATACCAATCAAAATTCCAACTGCTTACTTCACAGAATTAGAGAAGGCAATTACCAAACTCCTTTGGAAGTGAATGTGCACCTGAATAGCTTAAAGCATTCTAAAAAAGAAGAATGATGTGGGAGGAAATTTACTGCCTGACCTTGAAACATATTACAAAGCTACAGTGGTCAAAACTCCATGGTAAGATGAGTGGCAAGATGGAGTCAGCTTTGGAGGGCAACTGCGGACAGCTCCCAGAACACGGCGGATAGTGGATGGCATCCTGCACGGGGGTCTGTGCTGTGGCGTGTGGAGTGAGAAGCTTGGGACATCTCTCTGGGCAGATCGATGGCGGGGACTGAACCATAGAGATTTGTGCTCCTAGCTTGTCCCTTCTTTGCTGTGCTTCTTCTTCAGTAATTTCCCATTCTCTCTATATATTGATTTTGTATTCCAAACTATCTCTTATCCTTCCCTCATCTTTCTGCCTTCTGCTTTCTGTTGTGGCTATTAAATACCACATTCTTTCCATACGCCCACAACTCAAGGGTGTGAATTTCTATTCCCTCTATTTTTCTTTTTTCTTTTTTTATTAATATTAAGTCTTTCCTTTTAGCCCTTTCTTAATTCTTTCTCTCCCTCCTCATTATTATAGCCTTCTAAATCATTATATATATATTCCTCTTTTTGGTTTCCCAGTCCATTATAGGTACTCCACTTTCTTTCCTATTACTCTACACTGCCTACATGATTTAAATATTCACTTCATTAAGTCTTATTTGGCCCCTCTTCTAACTTTCATAAATATTACTATTATGCTTCTTCCTTTCTCACATCTTTTGATTCCTCCGGATCTAATCTTTTGCCTTCAAGGGAACATAGAAAGAAGCAAGGAAATAAAATAAGATGAAAAAATATCAAAGAGAAAACTTTACACACACACAGAATTACCAGCTAAATAAAACTCTAGAGCAGAGAGAGAAGCTAATCAACTGAATAAATCCATTAAGATAAAATGATGACTAAGGGCAAGAAAAAATTATAAACCACACTGAGAAACAGGAAAACATGGACCAGTCCTATGAACAAACTAAAAACCAGGAAGTGAAGCAGAACATTGAACAACTAATCAAAGCTTTCCAAATAAATATCATGGATCAACTTAAAGAAGTGAAGGAAGAGATTAAGAATATAAAGAAGACCCTGGGAGAACATACTGAAAAAATTGAAAACACTCCCAAAAAGATAATGGATATAATGGTGACCAAAGGCACAATCCAAGAAATCAAAAAGATGCTGGATTCACATAGCAGCATATTTGAACAGGCAGAAGAAAGAATTACTGATGTGGAAGACAACACAGCTGAAATCAAACAGATAGCTGAACAAATAGACAAAAAGATAGAAAAAATCCAGCAGGGACTCAGGGAATTAACCGACAACACAAAACACTCAAACATATGCATTATGGGCATCCAAGAAGGAGAAGAGAAGGGAAAGGGAACAGAAGCAATGTTGAAGGAAATAATGGCTGAAAACTTCCCAACCATATTGAGAGAGATGGATGTGCAGATCCAGGAAGCAAAGCACACCCCAAACAGTATAAATCCCAAAAGGCCAACTCCAAGACATATAATTGTCAAATGTCCAATGCTAAAGACAAAGAGAAAATACTCAAGGCAGCAAGAGAAAAGAGAACCATCACAAACAAGGGAAGCAAAATAAGATTAAGTGCTGATTTCTCAACTGAAACCATGGAGGCAAGAAGACAGTGATATGACATAGTCAAAATACTAAAAGAAAAAACTTCCAGCCATGAATTTCCTACCCAGCAAAACTGGCATTCAAAAATGATGGACAGTTTAAAATATTCACAGATAAAGAGAAATTAAGAAAGTATGTCATAAGAAACCTGCAATTAAAGAAAGACTAAAGGAAGTTCTAGAAGTTGAAAGGAAAAAACAAGGGAGAGAGAGTTGGAGGAGAGTTTAAAAGCAAGTAACAAGACAAAAAACAAAAACAAAACAACATAAGACTTACATTAACCCAAAGAAAAATGGCTGAAGTAAGAAATTCATTACAAGTAATAACACTGAATGTTAATGGAATAAATTCACCTTTTAAGAGACACAGATTGGCAGAATGGATAAGGAAATATGATCCATCTATATGCTGTCTACAAGAAACCCACCTTTGACCCAGGGATTCAAGGAGGCTTAAAGTGAATGGCTGGAAAACCATTTTACAAGCTAATAATAGCCAAAAACAGGCAGGAGTAGCTATTCTAATATGAGACAAAATAGACTTTAAATGCAAAACTATCGTAACAGACAAAGATGGACAGTATATATTAGTAAAGGGGGTAATCTCTCAAGAAGACAGAACAATCATAAACATTTATGCACCTAATCGGGGTGCCTCAGAATACATGAAGCAAACCCTGGAAAAAGTAAGTGGAGAAATAAATGCATCTACAATTATAGCAGGGGACATTAATACACCATTATCATCATTAGGCAGAACATCTAGACAGAGAATCACTAAAGAAACAAAGGCACTCAACAATACATTAGAGGACCTGGACTTAATAGACATATACAGAACACTACATCCAAATACAGCAGGATTTACATTCTTCTAGAGTGCACATGGAACATACTCCAAGGTAGATCACATGCTAGGCCACAGAACAACTCTCAATGAATTCAGAAAGATTGAGATTATACAAAGTAATTTCTCTGATCACAATGGAATGAAATTGGAAATCACTGAAGGACAGAGAAACAGGATAGGCACAAGGATATGGAAGTTAAACAACACACTCTTAGACAAACAGTGGGTCAAGGAGGAAATCTCAAAAGAAATCAGCAACTACCTTGAAACTAATGAAAATGACAACACAACATATCAAAACCTATATGATGCAGTGAAAGCAGTCCTGACAGGGAAATTCATAGCCATAAATTCATAATTTAAAAAAGAAGAAAGTGCTAAAATTGAAGACCTAAGTGCACACTTGGAGGAATTGGAAAAACAACAACAAACTAAACCAAAAAGAAGTAGAAAGAAGGAAATAACAAAGATTCGAGGGGAACTAAATGAAATAGAGAATAAGAAAGCAATAGAAACAATAAACAAAACCAAAAGCTGGTTCTTTGAGAATATCAATAAAATAGACCAACCCTTAGCCAGACTTACAAAGAAAAAGAGGGAGCATATTCAAATACACAAAATAAGGAATGAGCAAGGGATTATCACTACTGATCAAACAGAAATAAAGAGATACTTTAAAAATTATATGCCAACAAGAATGATAATTTAGAGGAAATGGACAAGTTTCTAGAAAATCACAAACAGTCTACATTGATGAAAGAAGAAACTGATGAACTCAACAGTCCAATTACAAGTAAAGAGATAGACTCAGTCATCAAAACCTCCCAACTAAGAAGAGCCCAGGACCAGATGGCTTCACAGCTGAATTCTACCAAACATTCTGGAAAGAGTTAACACCAAATCTGCTTAAGCGCTTCCAAAAACTAGAAGTAGAAGGAATATTGCCTAACTCATTCTATGATGCTAACATTACCCTAATACCAAACCCAAATAAAGATACCACAAAAATGGAAAATTACACACCAATTTCCCTAATGAACATAGATGCTAAAATCCTCAACAAAATACTTGCTAATCGCATTCAACAACATATCAAAAGAATTATACACCATGACCAAGTGGGTTTCATCCCGGGTATGCAAGGATGGTTCAATATAAGAAAATCAATCAATGTAATACACCACATAAACAGATTGAAAGAAAAAAATCACATGATCATCTCTATAGACGCAGAAAAACCATTCGACAAAATACAGCACCCTTTCCTGATGAAAATACTATAAAAGATAGCAATAGAAGGAAACTTTCTGAATATGAGAACGGGTATATATGAAAAACCCAAGGTCAACATAATTTTCAATGGTGAAATCCTAAAAGCCTTCCCTGTGAGATCGGGAACAAGACAAGGATGCCGTCTATCACCACTCCTTTTTAACATTGTCTTAGAAGTACTTGCCCATGCACTGAGGCAAGAACAGGACATAAAAGGCATCTAGATTGGAAAGGAACAATTGAAAATTTCATTATTTGCGGATGGCATGATCCTATACATAGAAAGCCCTGAGATATCTACAACAAAGTTTCTAGAACTTATAAATGACTTCAGTAATGTTGCAGGCTACAAGATCAATGCTCAAAATCAGTAGCATTTCTGTACACCAATAATGAGCAATCGGAGGAGGAAATCAAGAAAAAAATACCATTTACAATAGTAACTAAAAAAATCAAATACCTAGAAATAAATTTAACTAAAGATGTAAAGGACTTATATACAGTAAACTACACAAAACTGTTAAAGGAAATCAAAGAAGACTTAAATAAATGGGATAGTATTCCCTGTTCATGGATAGGAAGACTAAACATCATCAAGATATCTATACTACCCAAACTAATCTACAGATTTAATGCAATCCCAATAAAATTCAACACTGTATTTATTAAGGAACTGGAAAAACTAACCACAAAATATATTTGAAGAGGTAAGAGACCCCAAATTGCAAAAGACATATTGAAAAAGAAAAATGAAGTTGGAGGTATCACATTACCTGACTTTAAAACATACTACAAAGCTACAGTGATCAAAACCGCATGGTAGGGAAACGGGTGTGGCTCAGTGGATA
This sequence comes from Cabassous unicinctus, assembly GCA_029593785.1. Lineage (NCBI taxonomy): Eukaryota > Metazoa > Chordata > Mammalia > Cingulata > Chlamyphoridae > Cabassous > Cabassous unicinctus. The sequence goes on along the minus strand of JAQZBX010000721.1, from coordinate 2,576 downwards.
GAGCCCCCATTTACCATATGGGAGGCCCGGGTTCGCGTCCCGAGGCCTCCTTGTGAGGGCACGCCGGCCTGAGCGGTGCGGTGGGCTGATGCAGCAACCTCACGGCAGGAAGCGGGTGTGGCGCAATGGATAGAGCACCCGTTTACCATATGAGAGGCCCCGGGTTTGCTTCCTGGAGCCTCCTTGTGAGGGCAGGCCGGCTCGCGCGGCGCCGTGGGCTGATGCGGCAAGACCTCACAGCAAGGGGGAGATAAGCAGACACAGAGAAGACATGCAGCAAATGGACACAGCAGCACAAGCAGCAAGGGGGGGATAAATAAATAAAAAATAAATAAATCTTTAAAAAAAAACCAAAATGCATGGTATTGGCACAAGGATAGACCTACTGACAAATGGAACTGAATTGAGAATTCTCATATAGATCCTTGCATATACCGTCATCTGATATTCCTCAAGGCCACCAAGCCTACTCAGTTGGAAAAGAATGGCCTCTTTAACAAGTGGTGCTTGGAGAACTGGATTTCAATATCCAAATGAATGAGAGAAGAATATCATCTCACACATTATACAAAAATCAACTCCAGATAGATCAAAGATCTAAATATAAGAGCCAAAACCATAAAGACCTTGGAAGATAATGTAGGGTAGCATCTACAGGACCTTGTAATAGGAAATGGTTTCATGAACTTCACAGCCACAGCACGAGTATCAAGAGAAAAAATAGGTAAATGGGATTTCATCAAAATTAAAAACTTCTGCACCTCAAAGAATGCTATTAAGAAAATAAAAAGGCAGCCTACCAAATGGGAGAAAATATTTAGCAATCACATATCTGATAGGAGCCTAATATCCTGCATATATAAAGAAATCCTACACTTTTGAAAATAAAAATACAAACAACCCATTTAAAAAATGGTCAAGTGACCTGAAAAGACACTTCTCCAAGGAAGAAATACAAATGGCTAAAAAGCACATGAAAAAATGCTCGACATCGCTTGCTATTAGGGAAATGCAAATCAAAACCAAAATGAAATACCATCTTACACCCATCAGAATGGCAGCTATTAAAAAAAACAGCAGAATATAAGTGTTGGCGAGGATGTGGAGGAATATGAATCCTCATCCACTACTGGAGGGATTTTGGAATGGTCCAGCCACTGGACCATTTGGCGATTGGACATCGAACAGTTTGGCGATTCCTCAGAAACCTAACAATAGATCTTCCATATGATCCAGCAATTCCACTACTGGGTATATACCCAGAAGAATTGAAAACAAAGACACAAACAGATATATGCTCACCAATGTTCATAGCAGCATTTTTCACAATTGCCAAAAGTTGGAATCAGCCCTGGTACCCATCAACAGAAGAATGGATAAGCAAAATGTGGTACATACATACAATGGAATATTACTCAGCTGTTAGAAGGAATAAAGTGCTAACACATGGAATATCACGGATGAATCTTGAAGACCTTATGTTGAGTGAAGCAAGCCAGGCATTGAAGGATGAACAGTTTATGACCTCATTGATTTGAGTTGAGGAAAGTTAACAATTTCTGAGAACCACTGAATGAGGGGCTAACAAGGGAGAGAGAGAGGAGTGTAGGTTGCGAGCCATCACCCGTATGGACATTATCTATGGTAAATTGAAAGAGTATAGATACATATTGAAGGATAGGACAGGTAGGTAGAGATTTTACTGGGTTCGGTGGTGCATGCTTAACAGGTGGGTAGATTAGGAAGGGTAGGTTAGAATACCCATGGCATGTAACTGTGAATCTTGTCATCCCATGAGCCAATACAGGGAAGAGTCATATGCCCCAGGGGGTGGGGAGGAAAGAACAGAAAAGATCAAATGGGGTATTTAGTGGTCGTGGGAAATATTCTTCATTTCCTTACATTAATGGACAGAGTACATGGCAAATATAATCAAAAGTTATTAAACTGTACAATCTAAATTTTAAACTGTACTGTAAACCTTTGACAATTTTTAGTTGCTATATTTTACTGCCTGTATAACAGTTATAACAATGTTAACATCCATTTAAAAAGTTTTTAATATGGGGTGGGGAAGGGGAAGGAAGGTTGGGTATGTGGGAGTCTTTAGTATTCCATGTGTGACTTTACTGTGACCTAAAACTTCTTTGAAAATGAAATCGAAATTTGGGAGACACTGGGGAATGAGAAGGGGAAGGTGTCACAGTACACTGGACATCCGATAATAGAGTGATAAGAGGAAAAAAGAATAATTTCTTTTAAAAAATGATTTTTTTCTGTTTTTTTCCCCCTTTTTCGAATGTCCCAATCTGCTAATTATATTTTATTTTTATTTTAGTTTCTTTTTTTTCTTCTGTGTTTCTTTGTACTTATTTCTTGCATTTAAACTTATCATTATTTCTTTTTCCTATTAATATTATTTTGTTATTATATGGGCTTCATGTTCAAGGAAGGTTTAGATCACTGAAGGGTTACAAGGGGGGCAGCAGAGGATCATTGGTGGGGGTTGTCTGGGATGGGGGATTCATGGGAGTAAGTCCATCTGAATATACATGAAAGGTATATAAAATTGTTCA